>LOJH01008851.1:0-29106 GCA_001685095.1 Ellobius talpinus
GCTGACAAGGAGAGCTGACTGAGAAGCCAAGGACAATGGATCTGGGCTTTGTTTTTCTAGATGGATAAACATAGCCCCGCGTGTTCCATCTAAATCATCTTTGAAATTTAATACCACAGGAATATCCTTTTCTGAAAGGTTAGTTTTTGTTTTGAATTTTCTACTTAGGTTATAACTTCAAAGCTGGAGAAGCAAAGCCTTAGCTTAAAATTATATGGACCTTTTATAAAACTTCACAAATATTAGTTTGGTTTAAGCATGTACATTTATTATTCCTATTCAGAAGAGGAAAACTTAGGCTCCACGAAGCAGGGTGAATTAGCCAGTATAACATGGAAAATGGCAGAGTTACAGGAAAGGTATACAAGCATTTCCAACCCATTTCACTTTTCACTGGCCCACAAGTTGTCTTTGAATTGATAGGTTAAAAAAAAGGAATTGTTCCTGCCTCTAACCAATAGGACTGAATGCTATAGTTTCTGCTCTTAAGTTTCATGAGTTTGTCTGTTAGATAGAACATGGGATAGAGTCTTATGCTCTTTAAAGTAAGCACACTAGATATTTTTTCAGAGTTCTGTGAGTTGTATATTCATTGGATTTAGAAAATCTTGAGCCTGGATTAAACCTTTAGTAGGCTATGGTATTCAGAAATGAATTTAGGTTACTGCAACTGTGGAAGGTTGTATTTTATGGATGTCAGCATTTTATGGGGAAAAAAGAGTTATCATTATAGTAAAAATGGCTAAAAGTGAGAAAAAATTTAATGTAGTAAACTGACTCTGAACTCAGACATCTTACTATCAAATATGAAAAGTGTGCCTGTATTATAATTTCTTGGAATTCCCAAGGAGAACCCAGAGACTGGCCAGAGGGGGTGGACTAGGACTCATTTTGGCTGAGAACCTTAATTAAATGACATCTTCCAGAGGCAATGCCTTTGAGGAATTCCAAATGCCAAGCTCAAGGAGCAGAACTAGTGGATGGGTGTAAGCAGGATCAGTTGTTCTGTCCTACTCAATGGGTAGAGAAATGAGCTGTTTGACTACTGCAGGAGGCTAAAACTGACTGGGGAAAACCTTTCTCTTTGGTCATCTATGCAACAAGGCAATACCTCCTGATGCTGACTGCCCATGCATTTTCTCCACTTGTCTCTTCCTTACAAAGGATGACAGGAGACTTAAAGATTATTATTAAAAGTTTTCTTCACACCTTTCAAGTGGCTTTCCTTTTACTTGTGAATAAAGCCTCATGGGAGAGAAGATTGTGTGTGTGTGTGTGTGTGTGTGTGTGTGTGTGTGGTGGGTGTGTGTAGTCATAGTTTTATTTCTGTGCAGTGTCTTTTCTTCACCTGACATGACATACCTAACACGTTATCAGCGTCACGGCCTTTGAGCACAGGGCTGACTCCTGACTCCTTGGGTTTTCTTCTGAAATACAATGACTCATAAATCTGTACAAGACGTTTTGATTTTGAACCCACATTAAAAGTCTTAAATGGTAAAAGTAAGTGTACTTACATATAGAAGGCAAGATTTCAATGTGCCCTTTAAGACTATTCATTAATAAAAGATTATTGGAAACATCTGTGTTTTGCCCCCTTTTCCCACAGTCTTGGACTATTTTTCATCTAAGTATAAATAACTTTGTTGTTGTTAATGTTTACTAGTTTTTAATTTCACATCGATTTTTAAAGTATTCTAGAAAAAATCTATAGTTGCCAGCTTTAATGTAGTATTTAAAACTTTAAAACTCATATTCTTTGTAGATAGGGGAAAATATCTCTGTGTGATTTCAAAGTGTGTATGAGAGACAATGAAAAATGTACAAAACCATATAAAATTCCTTGGTGAGGGTTTTAATTGCAGAATAAATATCTAGGTTTACTACTTTAGCCACATCCAAAAACAAAAGATTCAGAAGACCCTACATGATGGTGGTTTTGAAGGTAGGAGTACAGCTCATCCAATCAACCCTATAAATGTTAGTCTATGATTTGCAAGGTTCTCTCAGCCAGCCTAGGCTTGGAGAAGCATGAGAAATTATGGGAGGCTTTATGGGGGAGTTGTAAATGGTCTTTTTATTATCTCTTTGGTAGACAAAAGACACTGTTCCACCTAGGAGGTCAGTGTACCACAACTGTGTTTTCAGAAAGTTGTACAGAGATACAAGTCCCAACATTGTTGCCAAGTCCCAGCCTAGATTACGTTCACCAATCCTCATGAAATACACTACTTCTGCTGCATACTTCTCTCCACAGATACTCGTAAAATATAAACCCTACAAGAGAAGTGCAAAAGCTGACAGATTAGAACTTTAGTGTCTGGATCATAGACAGTTGGTTGCCTGCTACTTACATGTATGCCTTTCCCAAGTTTCACAATCTACAAATTTAAAATAGTGAAACTTAAATTAAAAAAACACCTTTGGTAGAGTTTTCTTTAGGGTACATAAAACACATGTAGCATGTCTAGCGAAGGACCTATTACCACAGAGAGATACTCTAGAAAATAAGGTATCTGGGACATTGTGATTCTCTTACCTTCAGAAAAATGTAAGTTATTATAGATATTGTGAATTTAAGTGCATAGTTGACTTCAGTTTTAAATCTTTATGTTCCGTTAGCTCTTGAAAGTTTCACACACTGTGTTTGAGCATATTCACCTCTCTAAGAGCCCCTCCATGAGTCACACCATTTCCTAGCCATAAAATTTGGATGCCTTTAAAAAATACTTCAATACCAATTTGTTCTGCCTAAAAGTTTCGAATGTATAGTCTTCCCCTGGAGAATGGTTGACTTACCAGGGCCTACACTCTTAGAGAAAACTGTCTCTTCTTCACCCAGTAATTAACAACTGCCAATAGTTTCATGGTTATGGGTAGCATTGTGTGCCCAACTCCCCACTCCATGCTGGAATTTGGTCCAGCTTGACAATTATTTAAGGATACTCAGCGAATACCAACTCCAGATTTGTCATCTGAGTCTGTAAAATGGTGACAAATTGTATCTGTAAAGAGTGCTGTGAAAGTAAGGTTTGGAGTGGAAAACATCTACTTTACAAAAACTCTCAGAATGTCTTCAAGAGTTAACCATGGATCCAGAAAATTCCTTAAACTTCTCACTTATCTATGATGAACACATAGATCTGGATTCTCTATCCTCTTAATGTTGCACCTCATGGTTTCTAACAGGGTTTTCTGGAGTTTTAGATAGTAGGAGAAAGTATGAGTATGTGTGCATAAGAGAAGAAAAGAGAGAAAGAGAGAGAGAGAGAGAGAGAGAGAGATTGTATATAGGCACAGGGTAGACAGAATGGCCAGCTCTGACATGTTTGGTAATACACTATACTCAATTTACTCAGTTCTTGGATGCCTAGAGATCTCAACCATAAGAATCATTTATGGTTTCTTTGTTAGAGTTGTGGGAATAAATCATTATGAAGATCTCATAATCACTGGACATGTGATTTTAAGCTTGTTGTGCTAAGATTTGAAAGGAGTGGTGATGAGGGTCTTAGAGCCATGCTAAGTATAAATAAATAAATAAATTCCCATGAAAGCCACACATTTACAGTTAACTGATGATGAGGATGGATGTTGTTAAGAAAATCACAAAAGAGATCACCACTCTAGGGGCTCTAGAAGAAGTGTCTTCTATCATTTGGGTGTTAATATTCCTACCATGGGACATGTCTCCTCACATTCTACAGCTTACTGGCTTAGGTCACAACTTTTGTGTCTGCAGCACCGTGTCCCTTACTCAGCATTCACATGACCATGCTGTTTCTCTTTACATATAGATAACTTCACCACTGTTCTTCTCCTGCCTTATGATGTGATGTTTTGTTACTATGTTTCACCTTGTGGAGTATATATGTTACTAAGACCACCAGCCATTTCCCTCCAAGGACGATGCCACATATTTGATCTTCCGACATTCTCATTCTAGAGCATATGTGTTTTAAATTGCTTCTGTCATTGACATTAAAATACTAACTTTAGATTTGTGTGAATATATTTTCATTTTTTTTCTGTTGCCATGAAAAAACAATACTCTGACAAATACAATTTGAGGGAGAAGGGTCTATTTCACTTACAACCCAGGCTGCAGTTGATCATTAAGAAAGAAGTTACAGTGGCAGGAATTTGAAGCAGTTTCTGAGGTTACATCCACAGTCAAAAGAAGAGAGCAATGAATTAATACATGCATGCTTTGTTAGGGTCTTAACCCAGGATATGAAATGATGCGTTCCACATTCAGTGTAGGGCTTCCCATAGCAAATGACCCAGTTAAGAAAATCTCTCACCAGGCAGTGCTGGCACACGTCTTTTTTCCCACACTTGGGAAGCGGAGACAGGTGGATCTCTGTGAATTTGAGGCCAGCCTGGTCTACAGAGAGAGTTCCAAAACAGGCTCCAAAGCTATACAGAGAAACCCTGTCTCACAAAGAAAAAAAAAGGAAAAAAAAAAAAGAAAATCTCTCACAGGCATCCCCACAGACCAATCAATCTAAACAGTTCCTCACTGAAACTCTTTTCCCAGGTTAATTCTATAATGTTCCAAATTTATAACTAAATCCAAGCATTATATACATCACATACATATTAGAAATATAAATTTCATCTAAACTATAGTGTTATCATTTAATTCAGTGACCAGTATAAGACATGATGCTCAAAATCTTGCTTACTGATAAACTAGCCCCATTAGTATCTCCCCAGAACTCTAGATAAGATGACATTATGGTGACGAATTGGATAGATGATGCTGAAATGCATTTCTAGGCCAAAAAAAAAATCTGTTACTAGGTGAATATTTGTAACTAAAAAAATTTGTGATTGTTGTCTTACAAATTGTTGTGGTACTGTTTCACTTTCCCAAACAGCTTTCTGGCATGAGTCCTTTGAAGTTCTACATCCATCCTCAGACTCTAATCTGCCAAGGACCCCATCTTAAACTCCTGTAATGAATATAATAAACTGTCAAAGACTTCTTATAATCTTATAGAACACAGTGACAAATTAGTGGTGGCATTTTCACACAGACAAATCATTTATTTTGCTTACCACTTGATTATTCTCCCTTGTGCCAGGATGGTCTGCTTCTAACACCAACACAATTCTTTGCTTTAATTTAATATTTTTTTCATATTGTAGAAAGTACATTTGATTTGCTTACCCTTTCTTCTTCCCCAATGTCCCCCTTTAGACCCTTCCTTTGCATAACCGGCTTTCTATCTTCCTCTCATGTATATACGTATACAGGTATTTAAATGTACAATGTGAATAAAAAAGAACTCATGACATTTGTCTTTGATTCTTGATATTTTACTTATTATAATCTCCATGCCCATGTTTTTCTTCCTTATATATGTACATACTTATATATGAAACATATGTAATGCATAATAATATAATATATAATAATGTAAGACAATGTAAATATAAATTATAAAATGTATATACCTTTTCTTTAATAATTAATCTGATTAAGGGTATATAAATCAAAATATATTATTTGTCATGGAAAATGTTGCAATAAATGTGACATGTAGGTGTTTCTGTTGCATTTGACTTAGGTCCTTTCAGGTGCATACCAATAAGTTATGTAACAGGATTATATGATGGTTCTATTTTAGGTTTTGTGGATCCTCTGTCTGACTTCCATACTGACTGCCCTATATATTCCCACCAGCATTGTGTAAGACTTTCTCTTTGCTTCATTGGCAGCATTCACCGCTGTTTGTTTCTGAAAAACAAATTTCCTATATTAATAAAATCAATAAATTCCTTCAAAATTGTACATGGCATTAAAATTCTGATTTGTTCATAGTTTTCAGAAAATTCAGTCTGTCCAATTCAAACAAGCTTTTTTTCTGTGCATAATCCATAACTCTAAGATCTCCGTCTGTGGCAGAGTTGTCAAATCAAGTGAAAAACAATTTGCCACAATCAGTCATAAATAATGAACCAAAAACATACCCCACAGAAACAAAATTGCAGGCAACAGTGTGGAAGCCAGACACACAACTCTTTAAAAGTGCATGGTGAAATTATAAAGAAACAGTGTTTAGGAGTGGCTAAAGCAAGAGAAAGGCGGCCACATTTTTAGATGCCTCATAACATCTACCCTGAGTGTGGCAAAAGGAGCAGTAATTTGTAGCAGACTGAGAAAATCTGCAGCGTAGCCTGCCCAGAGGGATCGACGCACAAAAATCTGTCTTCCACTGAGATCTCGAGACCTTCTGTTGCAAAGGTTTCCTTAACTGTGAGTATGCTGGATACTTTCTCCAGAATTCTGTGTTTGCTCCCGTGCGACTGTATCCTAATATTCAGTCCTTTCTTTCTGTCATCTGGGGATCCCTGGGAGTAATGCAGGTTTAGGATCCTCAGCATCATCACTAATGCTTTTGAGACCTGATTTTGTTTGTTTGTTTGTTTGTTTCTGGTTCGGAGGACTGAACTCAGGGCCTTTTGCTTGCTAGGCAAGCATACTACCACTGAGCGAAGTCCCCAACCCCATGAGGGTCAATTTCAACTCAGGGTGTCTTACTTGCTTAACTGGAGGTGAAGGTAATAGTGAGGACTGAAAGTGAAAGGGAGGGGCTTGGAGTTCAGGTACCCCCTTCCTTCTCTTAACCATTCTGGTGCACTCCATGTATCCAGCCAATTTTACAACTTGGTTAGTTTTCCCCCAGAACAGACAGCTCTCTAATTCTCCACATCAACACAATACTCATCATCAGTTCTGGGTGTGGCTGCCAAGACTCTATGCATTGCTGAAAAAGTTTAGTGGAGTCACACTTGGGATGTACAAAAACCAATATTCAATCCAACAGATGTAGAAAGAAGTTTCATTTACTGTGATTATGTGGTTATTTTCTTCTCCTTTTCATCCTCTTCCTCAACTTTGACGTTTTATGTTTTTCTTTTTCTTTTTTTTTGAGTTTCATTTCTGAGAATCTAACTCTGGTTTTTGCACATGCTAAGCCAGAGCTCTTGTAGTGAATTATACTTCTGAGCTGTTTTGTGGTCATGTGAAAGCATCAGTGCGCATATGCTTGTGGATGTACATAGCCACCTTTGGCCACTATGAACATGAATGGACTAACCATATAGTCACATTTTACAGCCTGTAATATTTTGGAACATAACCTATAATGTCATATACGGAGATTTTCATGTTACTGTGCTCTTGGTTTTACTACTTCAAAAAAGAAATCTAAGGACCTGAGATGATTTATTATTTAGCATTTTTTGAGGACAGAATTGATGGAATAATTCTGTCTTACAAAGGGAACTTATTAGATACTCTTATACAGTTGTCTGGGTATTTCAGTCATGGCTGTCTCGCTGCTGAAAGGGCTGAATACCCAGTAGTTACTCAGTCCCATAAGCCAGAGGCCTCATCCTTCCAAGTCTGATGTTTTTCCTCCTGTGGAATGGGCCTTAAGTACAATTAGAGAGCTATCTGCTACTGCAAAGATGTGTTCCATTATTGTACCTTTAGGAGTATCTTTCATGGCTGCTCTTTTTAATTTCCATGTACATCATAGCTGAAGAGAACTATTAATTGCTTTCCCCTTGGCAGCTTGCATATCACCTTCTGATACCTTGAAAGCTAGTCCTCCATTAGGAGGTTCTCAAGTCAGATCCAGCTTGAATGTTCTGAGTCCTGTGTTCAAAGTACATGGCATAATTTTTTCAGTAGGTAGCTGCAACTTTAACAAATGTTCACTGCATGTTTACATTTCTTGGTTGTCTTATTTGGGGTTCCTAGTTCTGTGAAGAGACTCCATGACCACAGAAACTCTTATAAAATGAAACGTTTAGTTGTGGTGACTCTCTTACAGTTTCAGAGATTCAGTCCATTATCGTCGTGATGGGGAGCATGGCAGCGTGCATTCAGGCAGATGTGGTGCTGGAGCCAAGAGATCGATATCTTGCAGGCATCAGGAAGTCAGCTGCGATGCTCGGCCAGTGTCCTGAGAACAGGAAACCTCTATGTCCACCTCCACAGTGACAGACTTCCTCCAACAAGGCCAAACCCACTCCAACAAAGTCATACCTTCTAACAGTGCCACTCGCTGTGATATTATGTGGGCCAGTTGCATTCAAACTACCACACTTGGAGTAGCCAGAACTAGCTCAAATGAGCTGTCTATAACTCTAACTGCTTTGCTCATAAAAATCATGGTGATTTCTCAAACACACTTCGTCTCTCGTGTACCACTACTTATAATTAGTAAAAATTATTTTTTAACTTTCATTTTCTTTATTCTTTGTGTTGTTCACAGCCTGGATCTCAATGCCATTCATTTCCCATTCCTATGTATCTGCCCTCTGTTCTTGCAGGCCACACCCACCCCCAAATAAAATTTAAAAGAAATAAAGAATGTGGGGGGGGATGTCACCACAGAAGCTGTAGAGTGACACAATGAGCCATGCAGTAAACCCCTTGGTCCTTATACCTTTACTTGCAAGCGTTCATCTCAAAGAGTCCTTGGTCTGGTTCAAGGCCTCTGGTTTCTGTTACACTATTGCTGCTGGACCCTCACTGCAACTCCTCCTGGCTATCCTGCTGTTGCCCTGTGTTTGCGGAAATCCTGCAGCTTTTGGTCTGCAGGACTGGTCCCCTCAAGAGCTCCAGCAAAACACAGATGGGGTGGGCCAATAAATAACTCTGGTTCTGGGCTTGGATAGTTGCAGGGTTGGTCAACCTGCCAGCTCTCCCTAGTCCTCACCATCAGGGAGAGTTATTCTGCTTTGTCTTGGCAAGTTCACCCTTTACAGTGATGGGGGGTGGGAGCAGTTCTCCTGTTTTCAAGTCCTCAGGGTCAGATTTCCCACAGGTACACCTTCAGCTCTACTATTATCCGAAGCGTGACATAGGGGCCCACTCTCCCGGATGCTGCAGCAGATGAGGGGCAGCACCAGCTCTCCTGCTCTTATGACCTCAGGAACAGCTCTCCCACCTACCTCAGGCATTGATAGGCAGAGGGTAGCATTTGCCTCCTGCCCATGCTGCCACATGACAGGAAAGTAATGGGAACAGCTATCTCCATGCACACAACTTCGAGACTGGCTCAGCCACAGCTCTGCCAATGGGAGAGGCATTGTATTATAGTTTATTAAAATATTCATACACAGACTTGGAGAAATGGCTCAACCATAAGAACACTTGGCTGTTCTTCCAGAGAACCTGATTTCCTTTTCCTGGCATGCACATCAGCTCACACAGTCCCGGGGAATCTCATATCTTCTTCTGACCCCTGTGGGTCCTGCATACATATGGTGCATAAACACACATGAGACCAAAACACATAAAATAAAGATTTAAAAAATTAAAATGTTCTTGCACATTTACTCTGTTCTAGTTCCAATGAAATTTTCCTGAAATCCTCCCATAATTGTGCCCGACTCTGTAACAACAGACTCAGCATTATAGCAGAGTACAGAAGGCCATTCTGAGGCCCTAAGAGCATCCTCCTTCCTCCAAGAGCAGAGTCGGAGTTTATCAATGACTTTTGGACCTTTGCCGAGGGCAGAGCAACATGAACCTTTGCAGTCAGAGTTCACTCGACAAAATAAATATTAACTAAATAAATTCACTTTAGGCACTTCAATGAAAAAAAATAGAAAGAGTAGAATTATGACCTCTCTCCTCAGCAACCTTCTTGTCTGTGGAATAAAGAGTTTGCTCAGTGGACTTTGTACAATATATTCTTTGCTGCCTAATACAAGCTGGAATAGTGAGAGAAGTCAGAGGTAAAAATAACAGAATTTCCACTTATATGACTTTTTCCCCCACTTCTGCCTAAACTGAACTTCATCCCAAGAGAGAAATGGGATAATCAGGTAGAGTTCTTTGAACACATCGACAGTATATTGAATGAAAACTAACACAATCTCAGCCACGAGAGAGAGCACTGCAGTCACCTGTATTTTATCCATCTCTAGAGAACTACACTGAAACCCTGTTCAAAAACTGGGCAGACACTGAAATCAAGCCAAAATCAGGAACAAGCTATATAGAATTTCTTGGGTAAGACTCTTATTAAATACATACACACACACTCATATATATATATATGAGTGTGTGTGTATATATGTATGAAATATATATACATTTCAGATGTTTTACAATATAAATGACTGTCATTCTGAATATTTTGTTTCCCCTCAGTCTCACAGGATATTTTTATAATTTCTGCAATGTTACAATAGAATCACTCCTCTGAGAAATCTCGTACTGTGAGAATGAACGGGAGTAATTGAGCTGGCAGATGGTCTTAATATAAGAAATATATTGATACAACTACCACTTACTTTCATGACCGATGAAGCTGATAAAAGGCAGAGTAGAACGAAGCATATATGAAGGGAAAGCATTCAGGCTGCTTAGACACCTGCTGTGGGAGTTGGAGTCAACACAATATAACCTACCTCATTCACCTTGATTAATTTTTTCCTCTGGTGGCATTATTTTATTCTCATCTCATTGTTCAGGATCTTTACTTCACTGGAGTTATTTTCCATTCTTGTTGGTATGAAGTATCAAATCTCACATTTTATTCTTACCGTGAACAAAGCGCCCCTTGCTCAGTCTTTACCAATTCACAGGGCCATGGTTTCTCATTCACATGTAAAGCTCCATCTCTCCAATCATTTTCTTTATTTATTTCTCCCTGCAGGTCCCTCAGCACTTGGCACACTATAGATGTCCAATGAGCATATTTTAAAGTGAACTAGGACTGTTTATTAGTGGCGATACCTCCTCATGAGCTTTGTAGACTGGAATTATTCTCTAACTACAATTGACTTCCTCCCAGAGCTGATCTTTAAGCACATATCTATGCTTGGCAAAGCTGATATGCCAAGCACATATAACCTCAGTTACCTTAATTAATTACTCTTTCATAGGGTGACCACTACTTCTGCAAGCCCTTCCATTAGCCAAATATAGTTATTGAACTCAGAAATATGAAGATTTAAATTCGGGCTTCCACAGAGAGATTAGCTGTGTGATCGTGCATACTTGGCTAATCGTCTCTGAGGTTACATTCCCTCACTTACTTGTGGTGATGTGTACCCTCTGGAATATCTTCATCACAGCGTTACCAATGAGCAGTCAGCACAGTTCCTGCAACACAGGACAGCTCACTCAAAGCCATTTAACACTGTTGCCAGCCTTCGCTTTGTCACAATGCACTGTGCCCAATTTTCTAAGAATATTTATAAAAAAATTTATTATCTTTTATTGATTTAAGCCAAACGCATACTCTTAGGAAAGAATTCTGTGATGGACTCCAAAAGGTATTGAAGCATTCAATTCAAAACGACTAATTAGAACAGTACACATGAAAAGTAAATGCTAAAACTCATGATTTAAATTACCCCTGTGATTTTCCTAACACTTCTACAATAAATTGCTATTAATTAACATGTCACCAAGGTGAAAGGAATAAGGAACCCGAATCTTCGGATAAGTAATGAAGATACAGGAATGCATGAATCCAGCTGGCTTCTTCTTTGTTTACACAGCCTCGCTGTTTCAACAGTTGAAGAACCACAGGTTATAGTGAACAAATCATGTATGAGAAGTGATTTTTCTATTGTAAATTCCAGGAAGTAATTTGAAGAAACAGCCTGCTATGATTCCTTTGACATAATATTTGCTATTTTTGTTTATTCAGTTGTTCATTCTAGGGAAAGATTATTTTTGTCTAATGTGTCCAATTTGAGTTCATTGTTGGAAATATAAAGTTGATCTTCACTAAAAAGCACTTTATAGTCTAACAATGAGGGAAAGTTTTAAAGTAAATAAAATGGTGTGGTTGCATATATTTTAAAATACAGCTTATGTTTTTCTCAATTTGGCATATGTTTTTCAGAAACAAAGAATGACATAATGCCCTCAAATAGCAACATAGTACTCACATTTATAGTTAACATATTATTTTAGTTTAAATGCTTGTTATTTTAAAATTTTTCTCAGTGGGTGGGGTTTTATGCTTTCCTAAATTCCTTAAATACAGATAAATCATTTTCTTCCAAGGTCAGCAGATATATCAGAAAAGGAGTATATTGTATGTGTATCTAAAGTTTCGAGTCTAAAGCCCCCTTCCCCTAGGTTAAAGAGACTATGCTCTTGCAGTCTGAGGACTCACAGATGCATCACATGTAATAAAGAGCAGTAGGAGCAGTAGAATCAGTAAGATAGAGGCAGCAGGAACTGTCACAAGCTGAGGTTCCATTGCATTTCTTATTGTAGGAAACTCTTACAATGCCTTCCTGAAGGTCAGGGCCGTGCCATTTATTTTGATTTTGCTTGATATCAAACTGGCAGTCTAAGAATCTGTGATATATAGGACTCTGCAGAGGGCTTTGATGTCCTGTAGAAACAAGGTTAAAAAAAAACCCTGAGTTTCTTCCAGCTCTAAACCATAGGTCAGTTTCTGGATAACACAGGGTTATGTCCTATGTCTGTAACAGATTCCTGAGTGATTGATTTATAAAGAGGAACAGTTTATTTGGATCTCCAGATTTAGAGGTTTCGATTGCTACAGCTTGTCTGTGCTTTGGGACCTGTAGTAGATCCCAGCACTTTGAAAGTGGAGGTAGGAAGATGGAGAGTTCAAGGTCAGCTTCAGCTATAGAGCACATTATGACCTAGGCTATAGGATGCTGTCTCAAACCACAAACAATAACAAGCAAAGAAATCAAAAAATTTAAGGTCTTTTGTAGACACACTTTTCATCTCGTGTTGTTGGGAAACAGAGAACTCACCAGTTTTTCAATAATACTTCTGAAACAACAACCCTAGAGTCGCTCAAACTCTGCTGTGAGGCGCTATACCTGGAATTTTTATCACCTTCCAGTAGAACCCAGTTGAACACCGAGCTGTCAACACATGCACCCTGGGAAGGCAAACCATAAAGTTCTTCAAAATCAGACTTTCCATGTTAGAAATACATGTCAGAAAGTATCTGGTCCCACTTCGGTAGTTCCAGGACTGTTACCAATAGCAACCTTACAGGCTGACCTCTGACACCTCCTCTCTAATAGAACCTTATCAGTCCATCAGTCCCTCTTTGATTCTCTGATCAACTATATATAATGTAATTACTATGATGTCTGCATAAAAACATTAAGTGCATAAATTTAGTGAATGGCTTGAAGAGGCAGGAATGAAATTCAGATAACTTATCGGCAGATCTGTGTTCTTCCTCACTGAACTAAATTATCATCCTGGGCAAAGGGTTACAAAAGTATGACTGTGTACCCAGGTATTCATCAAACTTCCCTCTTTATTCCTGGGCAATCAGGACCTAAACTTACAAAAGGCAGAGAGAAACTCACCTTTCTTTTGGTAGTTGATTGACCTATTGTGGTGTTGATTTTGTAGAATTATGCACCACCCCATTTCTTTCTGAAATATTTTCATGACCCTTTTAAATCTCCTTTTAGCATTAAGAACTTTTCTTTAGAATGATAGTTTTCCTTTTACCCTTTCCTTCCCCGTACATTAATTTTTTCCCACACATACACATATGACAAGATTCTTTAAAGAACTGTGTATTTTCTACCTTAATTTTATTTCAGATTAGGTAGTGTATCTAGAATCATTTCTTCTATCATTAAAAAAAATTAAAGTTTCCTTTCAGTGATAGTTAAGTCTACTATAAATCTCCAGGCAATATTTTCAGGAAATTTTGCTAAACAAATTTTGGCATAGTACTGTACACCAAATCAATAAAGGTGTGTGTGTGTGTGTGTATGTGTGTGTTTGTGTGTGTGTATGTGTGTGTATGATGAGACAAGGACTACCCCAGATAGCTTCAAACCTTTAATTCTCCTGCATCAGCCGTCCAAGTGCTGACATTACAGGCATATACCATGGTTCCCAGCATTACAATAAACATTTTAAACAAAGAAAATAAGATAATTATTCATAGTAGCTACTTTATTCAAAGATATTTTTAAACTCTAGGAATGTATCTTTTAAGTTATGGTTCACACTTTTTAGTGAATAGCAGTTGACAATGAATTTTAATCTTTTTTATGTTTATTACATATATATATTTTAATCACATTGGAAAAATGAAAGTAATACAAATTGAGGCCTCAAAATCTTTAAAAGAAGGCTTCTAGAATGTAAAACAAAGTTGCAATGCTGCAGGTTTTCATTGTGACAACACTGCCACCTAGTGCTGATGCATAACTACAAAGAAAAATCAACATAAATTTTGACTTTAAATTCTAAATCTCTATTCATACAAAGGTTAAAATTAGACAATGTAAACATCAATAAAACTGAATAGATTGCTTCAAAATATGAAGAAAATATATTTAATCCCTCTGATTATTTTAGCATTCAATTATAATTTCTTAGTTGTACTAAAGAAAAGAATCATTTGAAACATAAGACTAAAATTGCATCTCTTCATTTCATCTGCTAAAAAAACTAGTGATTAAATTAATTAAGTCTAGTTAAATTGCATCTTTATTAATTGGAACATAAGGAGATGGGGCCTTTGTGAGTTGATAAACATTTGAATTACACTCCTTAAAAAAATGCAGGTTCTGTTGTACAATTAACTAGATACATTGTAACAGAATATGGCTTAATAAATATCCAGAGTGATGGAAATTCTTGTGATTGTCAACCCAGGCATTTAATGTGACTAGGAATGATTTGCTTCATTATGTGTGTTAAACATTATTTTTAAATTCTTCCTAGTAAATCAAAGGAATATAATTCTGTACTTCCTTACACCCTTTGCCCAAATTGTCTAAAATGTCAACTGAGATACAGATACATGGACTTTATATTATAGGAAGCCCTGTGATTTGTCATCCATCTTTGAATCTTTCCTAATTTTAAAGTGGGCTACTTTGGAGACTTCATTTCCCAAGTAATATATAGAGTCCTCTAGTACAGACATTCAAAGTTTGTTTGTTTGTTGGCCTTTGCTCCGAAGGCAGCTACTTCAATGTGAAAGGAGATATGAACCTTACAGGTAAATTTTTAGGGTTGTGATTCTTAAATACTTCAAATAATTCTCCAAAATAACTCAATTCTTTCTTTGTATATAGAGAATTAGTGATTCACTTTTATAAGAATAAATACATTTTATAGAGCAAATCGTTCTCTTTTTTTTTCTCCCTAAGTTTCCTACTGTGTTGAGAATGAGTTGTTCCGGGGGCAAAAGAAGACGGGGAGAAAACAGAATCATAGCACCTATTTTGCGCTTCCTCTTTTGCTTTGTAGCAATGCTTGCCTGTATCCCAGTGAC
This sequence comes from Ellobius talpinus, assembly GCA_001685095.1. NCBI lineage: Eukaryota > Metazoa > Chordata > Mammalia > Rodentia > Cricetidae > Ellobius > Ellobius talpinus. The sequence continues at coordinate 15,297 of LOJH01008851.1, forward strand.
TGAGTAGCCTGGTTGCATTGTGTTTAAAATGATTCATTACCTAATGTTTCTAGTTAACACAAAGAATTTTGTTTTTATCTTAATTGTAAACACTTTACTAACTAAACTTCCTCCGACATAATGTGTTGTAGAACTTATGTCTAGTTTCCCACCAGAGAAACTCTTACAAGTCAAGAAATAAGCCTCTATACTTCATTACAGCCTTTGTCCAAATTGTCTAACAATTACGTGACGATCATGTGCCCATGCTCTGCATACAAGCAAGCCCCCCGGAATCTGTCCTCCCTCATTAGCTCGTCAAAAACAAAAAAAAGAAAAAGAAAAAAGAAACTTTAAGTGGACTACTTTGTATTTGTAATATGCATTTCCTGAGTTACATGGAGCATATTTCATGAGGATATTTGTGGGAGATGCTGTAAATTAAGTTTGTGTTGCCAACGTTACTGACTTCCATTTGTTCTTAATCTTTGCATGGCTTTGCAGAAAGAAAGGAATGTTTCTTGGAATGCCTTAGCGTATTTATAGGGAGCTAACCAGTTACTGTTTCCACTTTCCCATTTCTTCATCTTATTGTGTTAATATGACTTGATGTTCATAACTTTGCCACCCATTTCATACCTGTCACAGACATGGTGGATACCTTTAGAAGTTCTGGTCCCAGTTTCATGATTTATGAACATAAGTCTATCACCCACCAAACAGAACACAGTAAGACACTTCAGACAACTTTGCAATACTTTAATCTGAGAAGCATATCAAGAAGATTAGTACTTATGTTTCCTAATGCTGTGATAGATAGCATGACCAAAAACAATTTGGGGAGAAAAGTATCTATTTCAGTTTGCAGTTGTGATTCAGCATGAAGGAAAGTCAAGGCAAGAACGTGGAAAGAGGAACTGATGTAGAGGCCAAGGAGGAATGCTACTTAAGGATCTTTCCTCATAGTTTTCTCAGCCTGTTTTCTTATACCATCCTGGACCACCAGCCCAGAGGTGACTCCACACACAGTGGGTTGAATCCCACTACATCAATCTTCAACCAAAAAATGCCCTAAATACTTACAAGATAATTTTATGGAGGAATTTTCTTGATTAAGAATCCTTCATCCAAGATGACTTTATTTTTGTCAACTTGACGTAATAAAGTAGCATCACAAGTTCCATGAATGTAAATGACAGTTATCAATATTAAACCTATTGTTTAAGCACTGTGGTATGTGTAAAGGTCAGGAATAAAATCTATGGTTTATCTGTGTTATACAACACTGCCATCATAGAAGTTCATGTGTCCCTGCATAGGGTTAATAAGCAAATACTTTCAGTATAGATTATTGTCTGTGATTATATTACAACTGATTAAGGATACAGCCACTACACAGATATAGTAGTCAAAACTATGTCTGGGGGTAGGACAAATATCTGACATGACAAGTCAGGACCTATATGCCAAATAGGTAGACAGGCAGTATTTGTTTATATGTACTTGAAGAGCCCAGGGAGATTGGTAACCAGGTAAAACATTTGTTGTACAAGTGAGAGAACTGGTGTACAGAACCCCAGCATCTACCTAGGTACTGGGTAGGGAATTACAGCCCATCCTTATTCCCAGAACACAGGAGACACAGAAAGGGATCATTGGAGCAAGCTTGCTGTCTAAACTTGCCAAAATCATGAGCTCAGGTTGAGAATACTCCAGGAAGGCACTTAATATCATCTTGGATCTCCACATGCATTTACACACACTTAGAACCCAAACTCAACACTGTACACATGATATGGGATTCCCCTCTGCATGCTGTGAATACCATTGGTGAATAAATAAACTGCCTTGACCTGATGATAGGGCAGAACTTAGGTAGGCAGGGAAAACTAAACTGAATGCTAGGAGAAAAAAAGGGCAGAGTCAGAGAGAAGCCATGGAGCCACTGCCTGAGACAGACATGCTAAACTTTTGCTGGTAGGCCATGACCTTGTGGTGATGCACAGATTAATGGAGATGGGTTAAATTAACATATAAGAGTTATCAAATAAGAAGCTAGAGCAAATGAGCCAGGCAGTGATTTAAATAATATGGTTTCTGTGTGATTATTTCGGGGCTGAGCAGTGGGGAACAAAACAAGTGGCCTCCTTACAACATACACATACATGCACACTAACACACCATACACACTGATGAACAAAGAGCAAAACAATCACAACACTAAAAGATGCCTGTAGGTTTGTACTTTTATGGCTATAAAACAACATGATTGAGAAAGAGTAAAGACATTTATTGTTAGAGAAAAATGAGGGACTGGGTATCTAAAATTAGTAAGTATATTTGTATTCACTTTGTATGTGTCAGAAAAGAAATTAGTCAAAATGGGGGGAAAGAGACTTTTTTTAAGTCCTTTCCTCAGTTGCCTATCTGATACTTTTTATCCAGAAATATAATGAGCAACAAAAAGAAGTGTATAAGGCTAAAGATGGCTTTTTGTTTTGTTTTGTTTTTGTTTTTTGAGGCAGGTGTCTCTGTTGCTTTGGAGCCTGTCCTGAAAACCAGATCTTGTAGACCAGGCTGGCTTCCAGTTCACAGAGATCCCCCTGCCTCTGCCTCCCAAGTGCTGGGACTAAAGGCATATACCACTACCACCTGGCTAAAAGATGGCATTTGATACTCTAAACTCATGGGGAAAAACACAAGGCAATTTTCAAAATATTGAAGATTTGAAAATTAATAATAAAGTCTAGTGTGAAACTGTCCATAAAATCATAACTCTAAAACCATAACATATATGCCACAGCCAGCCTCTGTCCTAACACCAGAGCCATCATGGTTTTGATGAGGAGCTTCAGGTGTTGGGAAGGGGTGTCTCTTGGTCATGTAGTCAGGTAGTCAAATACACCTGTATTTCTTTTGTCTTTTACTCAGAATTTGAATATGAGACAGAGTCAACAGCATCTGGCTACGTTGTATTTGTAGATTACTATCTGAGTTGCTAAGTTCCTAAATTTGTATATACTCATGATATTCATTTGTTCTTTTTTAAAATGCTGTGTGTGTGTTAGTGAATGTGTGTGTTCCATGAATATAGGTGCTTATGAGGGACAGAAGGAGCTATCAGGTACCCTGAAGCAGGAGTTACTGGCAGGTGTGTACTCCTCGGTATGGTTGCTGGGAATTGAACTCTGATTCTCTTCAAGAGTAACAAATGCTCTATTCCACTGAACCATTTCTCCAGTCTTATCATTATCCTACCAATAAGAACTTGTCCAGTCTTTGTTCTGAACCAGGAGCTGTAAAGACCATTGGGGATATGGAAGCTTGCCTTGAGACCATGTTTACAAAGGACAGTCAGAAGTTTAATTCATAACTCATGCAGAAAGCATTTCCATTGTTTGAAGAGGATATAAAAGAATATTGGTTGTAATTTGTCATCACCAGGGAAAGACCCATCTTTCCTTATTTGTATGCCCCATTAATTACAATTATTATACATATACAAACAATTCTTGCCTATATATAACTATGATGCATTGTGTACACCCATCACTCTATCACAATTCAATCTACACAGGTGCTAGAGGCTGGAGATGTGGCTCAGTGACTAGGAGCACTTGAAACTATTGAAAAGGATATGAGTTTGTTTCCCAGTACCCATATCTGACTGTTCATAACCACCTGTAACTCTAGCTGTAGGGGCTCCAACACCTTCTTCTGCCCTCAGGTAGCCTCTGGAGACAACTGCACATATGTAGCATACATTTACACATACATACGTGGGCATGTGTGTGCGTGCATACACACACATAAATACAAATAAATCTTTTTAAAAAAGGATGTCTAGGTTTCCTCTACCTACCATGTTTTCCCACATTGTGGGAAGGAAAAGACCAGGAGCCTCAGCCCTAAACAAAGAACTACAGGCAACTAAGGAAGTTGACAAGAGGAGAAATAATCTTCCCCAGGGACAAGCACACCAATTGTTATCCAATGGCAAATGGTTAAAATATACAAGTAATATTGTATAGGCTGTACTTATGTATTTAGGGAAATTAAATATACATATATGTGTGTGTATGTGTGTATAATACATTATTAATGACAAATGAGGCTGTAAAATTGAAACAGCACAAGGAGGATTTTATGGAAGGAATTGAAGAAAGGAAAGAGTAATGTACTTATGTTATACTATCAAAAACTAAAAGATATGATCTCAAAATGATGCACAAATACTATTCATGCTCCAATAAAATGGATTTATAAGTATTTTATGAACAAGTTACAGCAAATAAATCTCACGTCATATGCCCAAATATTCCTGACTTTTCTTGCTTTTGCATATGAACCTCAACATCTTTATATTTAATCAGAACTATTTTAATTAAAGTATTCCTTAAATATCTTCTAACACCTGAAGGATTGTATGTGTGTGTATGTGTGTGTGCGTGTGTTCTTACATATGTACTTGCACCAAGGTAGACATACAAAACTATCCATGAAAACTGAGAACAGGGAAGCAGATTATTATATGCAAAGAATATTGAAAGAGATAAAAAGGATTCTAGGAATTGGAAAATTAAATGGAGAAAAATAGTTATTGAAACGGATGTATGTTTAACTCACTAAATCATGTGGTTGTTTTCTACTAAAGTAATTTTGATATAGGCCAGGTCTCAGAAAACTTAAATTTTTACATAATTTAATGACTCTTATTTCCTTGTATAGTCTAGACAGAACAGAATAATGTTCCTTACATGGAAATGGAAGAAAACACCTCTTGCTTTGTCTGGGTGGAGTTGTCTTCCCATTCCTGAGACTTTCACTCAGACTCTGCACAGAAATGCTGCTCTATCCCAGGGGGAATCCAAGTATATCTCAAAATAGAAAAGATCTTCTGAGTAAATTAGGAGCATGGGGGGAGGGGGAGGTGAAAGGGTAGGAGGAAGGGAGAAAGGGAAGGAGAATACAAGGGAACACAATGGTGGAGTTGGGGGAAGGACAGAGAGGGAGAACAAGTAAAGAGATATCTTAATTGAGGAAGTCATTATAGGGTTATCTAGAAACCTAGTAAAATTCCCAGGAATCCATAAGTAAGGATGACCTCAACTAGGAATCTAAGCAATAGTGGAGAGGGCACATGAACTGGCTTTCCCCTGTAATCAGATTGATGACTACCTTAATTGTCATCATAGAACCTTCATCCAATAACTGGTGGAATCAGATGCAGAGATTCACAGCTAAGCAGTGGTCAAGAATCCAGAGTCCAAGGATGAAAGGGATGAGCAATGATATGAGAAAAGGGGTCAAAACCATTATGTTGGGAAACCCACAGAAACAACAGACCCAAGGTTGTGAGAGCTCATTGACTCTGTACTGTCAGCTGGAGAACCTGCATAGGACTAAACTAGGCCCTCTCAATGTGGGTGACAGTTGTGTGGCTTGGGCAGTTTGTGGGTCCACCGGCAGTGGGATCAGAATTATCCCTAATGTATGAACTGGCTTTTTGGAGCCCATTTCCTATGGAGGGATACCTTGCTCAGCCTTGATACAGGGAGAGGATCTTGGTCTTGCCTCAATGTGATATGACAGATTTTGTTGATTCACCATGGGAGGTCTTGCTGTCTCTGAGGGGTGGATAAGGTTGGGGTGGACGGAAAGTGAGTGAATGGGAGGAGGGGAGGGAGAAGAACTGAGATTAGTATGTAAAATAAAAAAATCTTTTTTTTAAATACTGCACTATGAATGGCAGCCCCACACAGCTCAACATTATGACTCTTGCAATCCACAAAGAGAGTAAATATTTGGGATACTTAATATCTCTTAAGTAAGGATTGAGCAATGGTCTGCACCATTCTGAATCAGTCTCTTTTTTTCACCTTCATCTTTTCTCATTTAAATATATCTCTGAAGGTTTTAATGGTTTAGAGAATTTGTTAGAACAGAAAAAGAGAGAATGTATGCTGCAATGAGTTACCTCAAAAAGAGTTAGCTGAGTAGGGCGGTGGTGGCACACAACTTTAATCCCAGCACTTGGGAGGTAGGGGTAGGCAGATCTCTGTGGGTTCAAGGCCAGCCTGGTCTAGAGAGTAAATCCAAGGACAGGCTCCAAAGCTACAGAGAAACCCTGTTTCGGGGGTAAAAAAAAAAAGAAAAGAAAAGAAAAAGAAAAAACAAAACAACAAAAAGAGTTAGCTGTATTGAAAGTGATAGATTTTGAAAATTTTCTGGGGCATTATTTCTGTTTCACTTTTAAATACATATTTTCACAAAATGCATACTCACAGTTTGTGAACTGAGTTTTCCTGTTCTGACACCCACTCCCAAGTAAACAACACAGAATCTTAATATTATTTATTGACACTCTGTTAATAGCTCACAATTGTTACTAGTTAGTGCTTGCAACTTAACCCATTTTACTAATCTAGGTTCTGTCCCCAAACTCATGGCTTTAACTCTAACCATTTTGTCTAGTTAAAAATAGAATTTCTCCATTTTTGTCCAGTTTAAAAGGAAGATTTTAACATTAACCTAGTAAAACAGTTATTTAGTAAATACAGTTATCAAGTAAGAATTACAGTTACATTATCCATTCTATTTTTTTATTTGGCAAAATTAGAGAAAATACTCTATTTTATATCTTGTCTTTCTGAGTCTAAAATTTTATACATAATTTACATTTTTTCATAACTAAGGAAAACTATAGCTGCAACTATCTAGTCTTCAGTGCAATCAAAGACACCCCCCCGAAGGGTGAAATATTTCCTAATGACAGGGACATTTGACAACCTGGATAATCACCCTAGGTTCCTTCACAACATTGCAACATCCAATTCTGGCCTACAAGCCTGGTATATCTAACAGACTTTTCTGAGAGCAGGGAATTTTAAAGGTCTGTCCTACCTTGTCATGGCAAAATTTGGCAGTTGCCCTATTCTGCCTCCTGTTGATCCAGTTTGGAAAGTATCTGTCAGTAATTGAGGCAAGGGCAGTGTCTTTGCTCATATGGCTAGCTTTTGGCATAAAGAAAACAAACTCCATATGGAGTTTCTTCAATGCCTATCATCTTCTCTTAAGTAGATTGGTGCTGCCAGGAGGAGGCATATCTCAATGTCATGAAAAGTCTTAGGTTATGAAATATGTTAAATGCCATATTTTATAGTCTTTGAAGTGTTCAAAGATCATCTATTTAAATATACCTGATTATTACCTTGAAAATATACCTAACATCACTATAAGTTTTACCATTACAGATGACTTCTACTCTGTATTTCTTAATTATACATTATAATTTTATATGAACTGCACAAACACAATACCCTAAATAAGAGTAGAAATATACATATTGTATAATAAAATTTACTTTAAATTTGTATCAATTTATCAAAATACATATCAATGTAAAATATTTAAGACTAGTGGTTGTTCCAAAGTAGACTCAACAAGCCATGTTTTTATTTCATCATTTCTGTACTATAGCCTTCCTCTTTCTTTTCTCTTAACCTAATCTCCTTTGTTGGGTTTTTTGACCATAACCAATAACAGTCTGTAACCAACACCCCTAAACAATAGCAAATATCTATATCATTCCAAATGACCAAAAAAAATCTATCCCACATCTTAGGAATGTAGATGTTGTGTTATCTAGTCTTCTTCCTGTTGTCTGGAGCCTCTGGAACCTTTGGGGGACTTGAGAATATTAGGATAGTGATCAATTCTTGGCTAAAATAGTCTGTGAATTTAGACTGTCTCAGCCAGCAGCTTTGAAGTTGTTCTGGATGTAGAACTCTAAGGAAAGTACAACAGACAGATTCTGAAAGGCTAGATCACCGAGGTCACCAGTTTTCATTTGTGTCTAGTCCACTGGCTTGAAAACACATAAAATTTTAAAAGTAACATACATATTTGTGCTAACACAGAGTGAAATGTGTGGTGTGCACAAGTCAGTTAAAAATGAAATTTTGTTTTATATTTGAGCAAGTAAAATAAACATCATGTGCTTTGAAGTTCTTCTAGGTATATTTTCATGTCTGTAACTAGAATTTCAAGTGATCTTACCCTACTGAACTTAATTTTCCTTAATCCAGAATAAATGCACATCTTCTCATTTCCTGTGGAAATAAAAGCATAACCTCTCTCCCAAAACAATGTACCTTTTGACTTAAACTTTGAAGTGAAGGCATTTTCAAAATGTGTAGGTTGGTTTAATCTTGCAGTCCTCACAATTCAGTTTGCCCTAGCAACCAAAAAAAAATTAATCTTTGTGTGTGTGTGTTTTTATTTTATGTTACTACTTTACTACCTTTAGGATTTTATTATTTTAAAACTATATATGTATAGTTTTAAATCATATATATATATAATGATTGTCTATATCTTCCCTTTTCTCTCCCAAGCCTATGTATATTTTTAAACATACTGTTACCCATTTAGAGGGTTAATTTTTTCATGTGAATTCATCTTTTACTGAGCATCTGTAAACTTTTTGGCTGCATTAGCAAAACTTAAACTTCTGTGTAACGTAGATCATGGCAAACTGGTGGCTGACTCCTCTCCCATGGTTCCCTGAGATCCTAGACTGATGGTGGGGACAGATTTATCACTGGCTATGGGAGTTCTTTGAATCACACAAACCCTGAGAAGTTTCTGTGCCTATGCAGTCACTGAAAAGCACGTTGCTTGCTTCTCATAAACATTTTTTTTAAGCATTTGGTAGCAGTACTTTGCAAAAGAGCTATTTTTGCCCATAGCATAGAGCCAGGAAGCCTTCTCTTAAAGGAGCAGTCCCTCTGCTCATTGCCAGAAAACAGAGTCCACCCAAAAAATGTGACTACCTAAAATCCATGACTAACTCTGTTCTTGTGTCGCTAGAATTCTTTTTTTAAGCCTTGTCAGGTTCCAATTCATGTGAAAAATTCAGCCCCTCATTGGGTGCAATTTGTAGGCAGAGTTTTTGTGTCCTGACCATCCACTCCCAAATAACCAGCAGCCATTTCCAAAATAACTGACTCAGAGATTTAATATAAATTGAAAATGTTTTACTGATAGCTCAGGCTTTTTACTAACTAGCTCTTACAACTTAATTCATTTCTATTAATTTATGTGCTGTTCGGATACTCATGAGTTTTACCTCTAACCCATTTTGAGTGACTGACTCCTTCTTCCTCTTGCTGACAACTTCTCTGACTCCACCCTTCTTGATCCCAGCATCTTCTTAGTCTGGTTTTCCTACCTAAACTCCTCTTGTCCAGTTATACACAAATGACCTCTTTATTAGGCAATGAGAGTAATACGTATTCATAATGTACAAAAAGATTATCCCACAGCAACCATTTTCTCCTGTGTTACTGGAGAAGACATATGCTCTGGCCCCAGAATAATGCAGGCTTTGTAATACATATTTAGTTGACAATACAAAACAATAGTGTTTCCTTCAAAATAAATGAATGACAGCTACAAAAAAAAATGAGTTAGAGAAGTGGGTCACAGTTTTAGCGCATGCCATGTGAGTATGAGGACCAGAGTTCAGATACCCAGAACCTACACTTTAGAGAGGCTGGGGTGTTCTTGTATTTCAAGAGGAGGCTGTTGAGACATAGCAGGAAGATAAAATGGAATCACATGAACAGAACTGAAGGTGCAATAAGAACACAAAACCTGTAGGATGCATTGTTGAGATGGATGGTGGGGGGCCTGAGCATTGGAAGAATGGAGTAGTCATGGCAATTGATTGAAGAAGACTCTGTGGGGAAAAAGCAATTTTAAAGACAGATTTCTGAGCTCTTTAGGGGCAAATGCCTATTGCCAATCTAGATGGTGTTGTCAAGCCAGCAACTACATATAATGAGTGTATAGGAAGAATTCAGGGGAGGTGTTTTATTTTTCTCTTAAAGTGTGTAAATTCATTACTATTAGTAAAAAAAAAACTAGCTTCAAAAATCACACTGATATACAGAGCAAAAATGGAGCAAATTCACCTATACTGGACCCTACCACACAGCAGAGCTAAGAAGACCATAACACAAAGAAGAGCAGAAAAACAAAGGCTCTGGAAAAGGGGTAAATTCTGCTCCCACAGCTGGATCAGATGGACAACAGAGTTGCTCATTTAATGAAGTAATCTAATTTTATGATAATAAGTGAAGTTTTCCCCAAAGAAGATTTTGATCATGCTGGTGCACCTTCTTTAATTCATGGAGAAATGATAAAAAGAAAAGAGTTCCTGTGGGAAAGTTTTGCAATTCGTGTCAAATTTGATGATCTAAAATCCTTGAAAACCTCAATTGAAAAAATATTAATTTTCAGATGATAGGAATTAGGAATTATTCTTCATGACTATTTAAAGTATGTTCTGAAACATTCAGGTTACATGAAGAGACACTATCAGAGTTTAGCTTCTACTTAATTTTTTCTAGAAATTCTTTAATAGTGTACCAATAATCTGTAAAATTTTACTAATAAGGTATAAGAAATGTGGACAGTGTGTTATTTAATGGTAATTCTTAAAAGCCTGGCTAAACAATACAGTTTGCATCCTTATCATAAAAACACTTCTGGAGATGCTGTTTTTATGCATGGATCTTGTCACTTGTGAACAAGTAAAATATTGTTTTGTGCTCTCACTGCCATTAAGTGGTTGACAGATTTGAGAATAGAATGTAACAAGATGCCTGTAGTTATCCAAGTCAGGTTTTTTGTCTTCTACAAAATATAAAATCAGCCATTGTATGAGTGCTCATCAGATTGTGTGCATGGTGAAATAAACTTTTAAATGAATGTCCTGAGCCTCCCATTGTATAATTGGTACAGATTTGCAGCACACTCATAAAACTGGCTCATTCTGTAAAACATGACACAAATGTGATTTTAGGAAGAGAAAGAGAATTCATTGGCTTGAAAACAATTTCTTCTGAGCCCCAGATCATTTGTCATGGTTTAGGGAGATACACAACTAAAGTGTTAAAGGCAAATTGCACCTTACTACATGAGACATTACCTTAAGTTGGAGCTGAAAATTACAAAATGAGATTCCATTTGAAAAAAAACTGCACATTTGGCATTAGACAGTTGAGAAGAAAAAAATACAGAAATTTATATTGTCAAAGGACTTTGTTACTGGAAGGTGGACAGTTTATGGAATGATCTCACAATCAGTAGGCTATGTAATATTGAGTCTGATAAGACAAATGTTACTTAGAGATGCAGATACAGTTATCAGCAGGTGCACTGGGAAACTGGTAGACTTCCCTTTAATGACAGAGAGATTTCATTGTACTCTCCAATTTGCCTACAGACATCTCATTTTTAAAACAACTAGACAAATTGGGAAGCCATAAGATGAAATTTGATGTGATCATTAAGAGAATGATGAACAGGAATCATAGAAACATCAGGCAATCAGACTCAAATGTAAAACTCCAAGTAAGCAACAGTACAGTGTGACTCTCACTACCATGAGTAAACAGAGGTGGAAAATATCAGTGGCTGAAAATGGAGTAAGTCAGGAATCTACAAAAGTTGTTTATTTTCCTTCTAACTGATCATGCCATTACTGATTTATCCTACAGAGGAAATGCACAGCATACAGAGCTTGATTCTTTTGAGACCTGCATGAAATCCACTAATCTTTTAGCTGTGTTTGTGAAGCAGAAGACTGTTAAAATCTTCCCAAGAGATGAAAGGCAATGCTCAGTAAATCTCATGATCAGAATTATTATAATAGTGTTTTAATGTCACATATGTGAAATATACAGAGTGTTTAAAGTACCCAACAGACACACAAGGCCACACCTGTGTAAAAGATTCTGTAAGACTAGTTGATTGATCATACCTTCAAGGTTGTGGATATTTGGAATATTCAGATCCATCAAGAGCCACATCACTTAGATTTGTCCTTAGGCATTTATCACCATACTACAGTAAGGAGCCAAACTGGATATTGACTTGTGCACTAATTGACTTAGTTCTCACTTCAAGCTTAATACATTATTGAACAGACCACAGCCCAAGAGCAACATCAGAATATGAATCAGAATCACAAGAATGTTCTCATAATTTGAAGGTGATGAGTGATTGTGGATGTTTCAGTTTTCACTTATCAAAGCCATCTGACAGGATGTGGTGGCACATACCTTTAATCCTGACACATGGAAGGCAGAGGTAGGTGGATCTCTGTGAGTTCGAGGCCAGCCTGCTCTACAAGAACTAGTTCCAAAACAGGCTCCAAAGCTACAGAGAAATCTTGTTTCAAAAAAAAAGAAAAAGAAAAGAAATAAATCTTGCACTGTGCCTGAAAGTGTGCTGCAGTTATTTCTCGCAGCCTGAAATGACCAGTGTCATCATAGGACATAGTTATGGCTGTAAAATGAGCAAACCAACACAGTAACCATCAAGTATGTTAGCAGTAATGGAGTTGACATCCTGGAAGACATGGTTAGTCACCGGACACTCACCTGAGATTCTATCTCTACTTTCTTCTGCCATGAATTTTGCTGATCTTCTCAGGTGCTAGAATATGTAGAAGGTGTAGAGTAGACTGGACTTGGGACTCCAATGAATTCATGAGTCATCATTACTAACAGAATAAGACTTTTCAGTGGTGTGTTATTTTTGAGTTAGTAGTGGCTCTGTAACTCCTTAACCATGCTTCTATAAGTAGCCCCAACCTTTTGAATTACCAACTTGGTTTTGAAAGGTATCATTCCTTTGTTTTCTTGGTGTTCTACTTGGCATGAATAGATGTCTCTTTATCTCACTATCAGGAAAAGTAATGCAACACCAACACACACTGATATCGTAGAAATAGAATATTAAAACAAAGGGTATAGTCTTGGAAACCCATGTTCACAGTAAAAAGCCAGAGCACGGGGCACTTAGAAAAGAGATGAGAAAGTGACAACTTAGAAATCAGAAGCAAAATTTAAATTTGATCCATAAATGGGAGGATTGTGAAACACACCTGAAAAGTCACTGAAGACGCAAATATCTGCGATCTGGACTGAATCAATGACACAGTAAGGGCTATATGTAAAAAGATTAATGAGATTATTTTCATTGTTAGTAACCACTTCATTTAAAATGGAAGTGACATAAGCTATGTTACTTTTATGTTATCTGTTCTAAAGGGTTTCTGTTTACCAATGGCTTTCCTTTACTTCAACAGTTTTAAAATCATGCTATTTTTACCTTAGGATTCCTGGAGTAGCATGCAGTTAAATTATACAGTATAACCAAGTGTTTCAAAATTATTGAATTTTTAAAATTGATAGAATTATTAATCTTATTAACAAGGCTCAATATAGCCTTATGAACAAGCTTTGGAGATTGAGAAAGAAAATACGCAGGGTCAAATACTACATACCTGCAATTTGAAAAGACACATTGAAAGTTCTTTCATTGAATTCTGGCTTTCCATTCTTTTAACAAAAGCAGTGCAGGGTTAAGAAGGGACAGAAAAAGATCTAATAAGTTTATTTATTATCTCAGTATCACTCAAAGTGAATATTTAAACTGAGGACTTTTATCCCCAAAGTGCGAAGGACTTTCATTATTTGTTCATTTGTAATATGCAGGCCTGTTTTAATTTTAGCCTAGAAAAGATAGGAAGATACAGTTTTGTCTTCTGGGCCATAAGATCCCTCTGTGCAGCCTGTTTTGGGGACTGGGATACGGTGGTGAGTGCAACATGGTGGAAGTTCCTTTGTTTCACTAAGCCTGCAGGCAGCAAGCTAACCCTTTTGTCTGGGAGGTCCCTGGACAGAAAGGGGCCCTGATCCTCTACCAGAAGACCCATTGGAGAGCATTTGAAGGAAGAGATGGGCAGGCGCCAATG
>LOJH01008852.1:586-23487 GCA_001685095.1 Ellobius talpinus
CTTCTTCTTCTTCTTCTTCTTCTCCTCCTCCTCCTCCTCCTCCTCCTCCTCCTTTCTTCTTCTTCTTCTTCCTCTTCCTTTTCCTCCTCTTCTTCTTCTGGGAGGAAGAAGTGGGAAGGTGGACCTGAGAGGATGGGGAAGTGAGTGTGATCAGGGTACATGATGTGAAATTCCCAAATAATCAAAAAAATTACGTTTTGGGGAAAACTGCATAGGCTTGTATAATTAAGAAGGTAGAGTGATAATAAAACAAAAAGCTATCTTTGTATAAGGAATCCCTAGTTGTTTTTTTGTTTTGTTTTGTTTTGTTTTGTTTTTTTACAAAGTGTTTCCAAGAGCAAGGAAAGCAAAGCCAGGAGAGTGAAGCTGAAATCTGAAGAGGAAAGAAAATGCATGAGGCTCAGAGAAGCAAGCAGGGGAAGGCCACAATGAAGGATGTTAATTTTTGACCCAGGTGTTTATCTTGGAAACAGCTTGTTTGTATGTGTGAAGAATAACAAGAAAAATATGGGCCACTGAGAGATCTTCTAGTCAGGTGATAACTGATATGAAAGAACCATACTCTCAAAGAATAGTATGGCAAAACAAGACACAGAAGCAGTACAGGGCTGGAGATTCAAGGCTTGTTCCGGGGCCTGGAAAGAACTTCAGAAGTATCTAATCTTGCTGTCACTTGAGGCTCAGAATGGCCACTGTCAACTCCAGAACAATTGAGGATTCTCACTGCAAGGTCTTTCCAGGATTGGAAATTCATCCATGAATAGAAACTGGTGTGTTTCTCTTTGTTTGATGACTCAGCAAGGCTCAGCACTTAGAGCTGTGCCACTCTGTCTGCTATTAAGTCTGTGATTGTGCCATTGAGGTTCAGAAGTTACATTTACATCATGTTTTTTCTGGAAGCTCAAACCTAAGGGTTTTTCACATGTCTAGCTGTGACCTTCAGAAATATGAGCTGTTTGTATCATGTCTTATCCTGTGGGAATATGTCCGACATTTGTAATAGAGAATACTCTGAGAGTCAAAGCAACATTTCCAAGCAGAAGCCTTCTATTACCTCACACAGAACTGCTCTGTGCATCATCCCCTGGAACTAACCCTAATCCCACCAGGGATAAGGTACTATGTTAGGGCAGGATAACGTGAGTGTTTCTGAAAACTTTGCCAGTATCGGTTAAGAATTTTCTTTTCTTTTCTTTCTTTTCTTTTTTTATTTTTGAGACAGGGTTTTTTCGTAGCTTTTGGTTCCTGTCCTGGAAATAGCTCTTGTAGACCAGGCTGGCCTCAAACTCACAGAGATCTGCCTACCTCTGCCTCTGCCTCCCGAGTGCTGGTGGGATTAAAGGCATGCACCACCACCACCCAGCTGGTTAATAATTTTATTAGTCCACTTTATATTCAGTTTTATGGAGTTTATAGGTGATTAGGCAATGCCATTTCTGAAAAACAAATAACAATATAGTGATTCTAACTAACAGAAATTTGAGATTATCCAAGAGTTGAAAACACAAAATTACATAATTTCCCCATCATTATGCTCACATTTCCACAGTGAAGAAGTGCTTCCACCCATCCTGGGGTGGGGGTGCTCACTGAGACACACCATGTGGCACACATGTCTGTGCTAACAAATGCCACATGCATCAGTTCTTGATTCGCCACCTCAGGAATTATGCTGCAAATAGGAGAGACATGCATCAGAAACACTTTAGTGTTGCTCTTATAGTTACACTACCAGTACTAACTCAATGCAGTGGTCTATGTTCAGTTACTGGGGTATCAAACACCTTGTCTTCTCCTAAGCCATGTCTTTTCCCCTTTAATAGCTTCCTGTCCTCCCTAATAGACTGTGTTGTGTGTAGTCATGTTCTTTTCTCAATATGGCATCAGTTGAATTCCATCAGTACCCTAGGGTTGTCCCCCTTGCTTAATGTAAGACTTGTTTAACAAGTATAACAGGTTTACTACATCAGCAGCCTATGCCACCCTAACCCCCAGCCTTAGTGCCTTTGCGATTTTCTTAACAAATGAAAAAGTATTCTAAGTGTTAAATCTTCCCACACTGGTAACCTGCCAAGATTTCAATATACTCTCAGCAGTCTAGGTTTTATTTCCACCAGTTCAAATTCTTCTAAAAGAATTCATTATTCCAGCAGGATACATATAACAAGGCCCTTTTAAATAAGTACTTTCATGGTATTTCCTTATGAGCAGATGTGATGTCTACCCTTTGTGTTTCAATTAGGGGTTATCCTCTAGTCTTAGCTGTTGGGCTGTAGAAGATGTTTAAACTTGAAGATACTTTGGTGTTATCATTGTTAGTGAGACAGCAACTCTCTTTCCAATATTCCAAATTCCAGCACAGAAACATGACTTCATTTTCTCCACGTTGAGGTGGGTTTCTTCTTTCTTTTTGCACTCTTTGGTTGAACTCCTATTATCTTCAGATTTGCATGTTTTGAAAACAAGTTTTCTAGTTTCCTTTATCTGTTTCAATGTAGATGATGGGTCTATTTGGCCCAACTATTCTTCACTGGTTTTCAAAATTTTTGCTAATACAACCTTCAGCACAGTTATTTCTTTTTCTTTCCTTTTCTTTCTTTCTTTCTTTTTTCTTTTTCTTTCTTTCTTACTTTCTTTCTCTCTTCTCTCTTTCTCTTTGTGTGTATGTGTGTGCATGCATCATGCATATGTGTGTGCATACATCATGCATATGTGTGTGCATGTATGTGTGTTTGTGTGTGTGTGTGCACTTTATAAATGTGATCCTGCTTTGGATCTTCTTATATCTATGAAATGATGTTTAGAATATTTGAAAATGTTTTGGTACTGTTCCCCTGTTGGAGGAGGTCGCTTGTTGGTTCCCAGACACTTAGCCCCAAAATAATCACACAGAAACTATATTAATTAAATCACTGCTTGGCCCATTAGCTCTAACTTCTTATTGGCTAACTCTTATATATTAATTTAACCCATCTCCATTAATCTGTGCATCACCAGGAGGTCATAGCCTACCAGCAAAGTTTCAGCACATCTGTCTCCAGTGGCTCCATGGCTTCTCTCTAACTCCTCCTCTTTTCTCCCAGCACTCAGTTTAGTTTTCCCCGCCTAGCTCTGTTTCTTTATTGCTCTGCTATAGGCCCAAGGCAGTTCCTTATTAACCAGTGGTATTCACAGCATACAGAGGGAAATCCCACATCAGTTCCCCCAGATATGAATCAGTCTTTTGAGGGGCCTGGAATCCCATGTTAGATCCCAGAAATGTCCTGACAGTCTGCTGCTCTTATATCTGAATCTCATGCTTTGTACCAACAAATGCCTTCCTCCGCTGCTCTGTCAGTTATTGCTCATGCGTCCAGTGCCTGTCTTTAACATCACAGTTACTCTTGATGCTTTCTTTGTACTAATTACATTTCTTTCAAATTTATTTGTAATTATCTTGTAATGGTTTCCAATTGAGGAAGAATTTGGTATCTTTTGAAAAGAAAATCTTTCATTAATCTCCAAGGCAAGAAAAAAACAGAGCAAAACAAACACACAAGAAAATGCACCCCAAACCAAAATCTCAGATGAGAACAGGTCTAAGAAAGAGTTTGAGCATATGAGGAATAAACTAACCTGGATTTGGGTCCTCTTTATCAGTACTGTAGTACAAATGTACACATTAGACTGGAGCAAGTTTTCTTGGCTGTGTGCATTTTTTTCTTTATTTTGTTTCATTTTGTTTGCTGGAAAGGCTTAGCTGTTCTGTAGGCTGTAAGAGAAAGCAAGTAATGAACTTGCCTGGGGATTAGAATGTGGCCTGGAGTCGGAGGCAGATAGGAGGTGGGCAAACAAGTGAGGTTTGTTTTGAAGAGAAAAGGCTTTCTTCTCAATGCATTCTTCTGATGAGTGACTATCAGATGGAACCATCAGTATAGTTAAAATGGTAATGAGCACAAAGTGGCATTGTTAAACTGAATGCTATGAGGTGGTAAAATGTCACTGGTAACACTAGGGTGCAAGCAGGAAATTTGGAGCCAGAGAGCAATGCATGGTGGGTCAGGATTTCATTGCAGCTGTTTCTTTCTGGAGTGTATCGTAGAGAGAGGCTGAAGTGAAGTTCAGGGAAGCCACCTTGACTTTCCAGGCTTGCAGGAAGTGCAATGGCTGACTCCAGTTTAATAGCTGGATCCTACTGTTGTCATTATTTCGAAGGAAATTCCTGGCATCTGAAAGTGCGCTGTTCAGATGGCCTTCTCTCAGATTGCCAAATACCTAACATGGAAAACTTTGAAGGAGATATTTACTGAGACATGCATACTTGATCAGTTACAGTAC
Source organism: Ellobius talpinus (assembly GCA_001685095.1). Taxonomy (NCBI): domain Eukaryota; kingdom Metazoa; phylum Chordata; class Mammalia; order Rodentia; family Cricetidae; genus Ellobius; species Ellobius talpinus. The sequence continues at coordinate 4,904 of LOJH01008852.1, forward strand.
AGGAATTAAAAAGAAAAATAAACATGTCAAACTTTTCAAAAAATCAAAAGTTATTGCAGTGTTTGTTAGCTGCATTGGATCTCAGACAGGAGTGTAAGGAGCAGCTGGGGATCCATGTTGGGTACAGTAGAGATGGGCACTGCGTCTTTTAAAGTGCAGCATATTTTATACGTTATTAGATTGAAAGACCTTATTCAAAATTCAATAAACAGTTATACAGTTGGGATAACCTGGACCAATGAAAACTTGAAATGCTAAATTGGGACTATAATAATGCAGAAGTTATTGGAAAATTTTTGGGTTTTTATGGTTTTAATTTTTACTTTAAAAATGCATTACAAAACTTAAATTTCCATATTGAGAACTAATGAAAACAAAAGGCATCAAGATCAAATTCAAAATGAAACTCAATGGAAACAGTTAAATATACAGATGTGTGAAAAAATAATACAATATTTTCCTTTTTTTCAAATAAGCTTTATTAGATGTAATTCACACAACTTGATGCATCTTCTCAAATGGATAAACTCTGCAGTCTTGGAGTATGCTTCTGTTCTTTTTAAATGTTTGTTTTACGTGTTTCTATGTTCTTGATATTTTTATTCATCTACACAATGAATTATTATCATATTTTTCCCACATTTCTCCCCTCTAACTCCATCTATATATCCTTCAACATGTCCCTTCTCATCTTCATTATTGGGGGTCAGGCTGGTCCAGGACTTTCCCTCGTCCTTAATGTATCCAGAAGGAACTTAGGTCCTGTCTAAACCCAGGTATGTGCTTGCCAAGATCCAGGGCCTTGGGGGAGCCTGAGAACTGTACCCTTCTCCAGAGGCCACTGAGCACTTGGTCAGTAGTTCATTTGAGACATCTTGGGTTCCCTTTGTGCAACATACTTTGATTAGCTTCCTGCTGACTTTGTCCCATTTTGTGATAGTTTTCTGTTGACTCTGCTCCATCCCCCACACCCCACACCTCCACACAGATTCTAAATAAGATGCTGTATTTCTTAATAAACTTGCTTGGCATAAGGCACCACTATACAAGACCTCCTGATTCCAAACTTTCCTGGTTTTATGTTTGTTTGTTTGCTTGCTCCAGGTCATTCATGTCTTCTTTGTTCTTTGTGTGTGTGTGTGTCTATGTGTGTGTATGTGTGTATATGTGTGTGTGTGAGAGAGAGAGAGAGAGAGAGAGAGCCTACTAAGTAAATTACTACTACACGTATTCTCATGGATGTGGAGTCATCTGCTGGAGTATGGGAAACCTACCTGTGGGAACATACAAAGCATGATTCTCCCTCTCAGCAGGAATGGGGGCTACAGAGAATCTCCCCCATCTCTGTCATAATTGTGACTGGCAGGTCATTGCCCAGGTAAACCACTGCTACTGTGAGCTCAGGAGTATGATCACTATGTCACATCCTCTAAAGAGCGTGTCACAGCACTCTTCCCCCTGCTCTTTGCCTTATACTCTCTCCCCCTCCTCCTCTGTAGAGCTGACTGAGCTTTAGGTCAGGGCTGGTAACAATGTCTGTGTTAAGGTTTGAGCACTGACTCTCTTATTCTCAGCACCTTGTCCAATTATGAGTCTCTGCATTGACTGCTGTCCACAACAGAAAGAAGCTTCTCTGACCAAAGTTGAGAGGAGCCCAAGACTATGCGTAGAAACATAAATATTTACAAAGTATTTTGATGACATGATCATTTATTAAAATAACAATAGCAGGTCCTACCTCAGGGCCTATGACCTCCAGCCTTGGGGTTTGAACCAGAATTATAGCACCAGGTTTGAAATCCCATCCTCTGTAGCACACGCAAAACTAATCAGAAAGCAGTGTGTTGGTTACTCCCATGACTGCATGTCACAAATGCACTAGGTAGTGCATCTTGCCTGGCATGTCAGTATTGTAGCAGGCAGTGCTCAGCATTTGATAAAACCATTCATTTCTTTTCTACCCCCAGCAGCCTCTATAACATCTTCAGGTACTACAGAAGACATCCAACAGGGAGAAAGTGTCTGGTCAGTTTGAGATTGATTTCTCTATGCCCTGCAGCCAATTTGTACAGCGTCTTCAGCAATAGGATCTTACCATGTAGAACAGCAACATTTTTTAGTAGCATTACTGATCTAAAGAGGAAATGCATCTGGCAGCAATTTAACAGCAATTCCTAACCAGACATATTAAAGGCATTTTGAATTAATTATAAATGGTCAGATGTCAATCTAATTAATCACAACTTTTTAGGTTAGAAAATGCATGGATAATATTTATTGTGATTTAATTATAGGATAATTTTCTGGTGGAAGTAATTATTTTTTCTACTCTTGGTCCCCTTTATAATTTCCTAGCATCTATTGCTCTCACTCCCATAAAGATACTAATATTTAAAATTAGAAGCTAAGATCCACATATAAGAGAAAACATAATCCGTCTATATTTATAAGCCTCAGTTGCCTCACTTATAACAGTTCCATTTATTTTCCTAAAACTTCCATTTTTATTTTTACCATTGTACATATTACCTCAATCTATTCCCCAGGTAATAGACATCTAGTCTGTTTATATTTTGTAGCAATTGTGCATATAGAAAAAACACCCACTAGCAGATATGTCTGTAGTAGGAGACAGACTCCTTTGGGAATGTGCCAGGAGTAGCATAGCTGGTTCGTATCAAAGTTCTGTTCTAGGCTTTGGGTAAGCTTCCATGCTGATATCCATAATGGATACACCAGTTTACACTTCTGCCACAATCAATAAGTGTTCCTCTTTCCCCATGCCCTCTCTGGCTTTTATTGTCATTTCTTTTCTAAATATAAGACTTTCTGGCAGAAGTGAGTTCTTTTAATTTTCATTTCCCTGAAGTCTAAGGGTGTTGAAGATTTTTGTAAATACTTGTTAGCCATTTGTATTTCTTCCTTCAAAAACTCTCTGTTCAGTTTTTCACCCATTTTCATTGAGTTGTTTCTTATATAGGTTCTTGAGTTTTTTATATATTCTAGATATTAACTAATGGTCAAAATATTTTCTCATTCCAAATAGGCTGATTCTTCAAACAATTAACAACAGTAGAGAAACTTCTTCATTTCATGTTTCCATTTGTTAATAATTGGCCATAAAACCTAAAGAATCGAAATTAAAATTTGAAAGTTATACCCTGGCAATGCTGAAACGTGCATGGGCAGCCCATATATGGTGGTTCTGTTGAACTTGTCCATATTGGGTTTCAAGGTCTACGTTGATGAGGACGACTGACCAGGTCTCTTCCTCAAGAGAGGACCAAATCTCATTTCAGGCAGTTGTGAGCCACCATGTGGTTGCTTGGAATTGAACAGATGACCTTTGGAAGAGCAGGCAGTGAAGAACTAAACTCTTATTAAGGAAGTCCTTACTTGTACCCAGATCTTGGAGTGTTTCTCTACTTCTCTAATGTTCTTAAAGTTTCAAGTCTTATGTTAAATTCTTTGATTAAATTGGAATTGATTTTTATGCAAATGAAAGATGAGTATATTTTCACCAACATTTGCCTTTGCTTCTATTGCAAACACTTTCCACATATGGAGAATAAATATTCTCTCTTTGAGAAACAAATCTGGACATCTTACAAGGCATCGAGAGCCTTATACTCAGTTATTGCCAACTACCCTATGGTCCTAAGAGCACCACTTGCAGTGATGGATTAGATCCCTTGAAAGGCAGAGTCCTTTGTAGGCTTAGCCATGGAAGGAAGGTGTCACAATGGAACTGGTACCTAGTGGAATCCCTTCATGACTAGGATGGAGTAATATAGGGGTCTGTGCCTTCCCACACTGAGGAAATAACTCAGCTCCCTAAAATCCCCATCCAGAAACCACTCAACCCTCCACTAAGAGAGACACCTATTGAACTGTGGGGACCAATGGAATGTTAACATTTGGCTAATGCAAGGTTCACTGATGGTTCATCAACCACTGCTAGAATCAAAACTAATGGAAAGCCACAGCCTATAGGGTGGGGAATGGAATAGCCAATACTGAGGAAGGAACCATAAAATCAGCACAGTACTATTGGCTATAAGACAAACAGCTAAGAAAGCAAAAGAAACATCTCTATATTCTCCAGTTCATGGTGTGTATGCAATGGTATAGCCTTGTGGTCATCAAATGGAAAACCACTAACCTGCGATTAATGGCAAAGATATCTAGGAGTCATGAATGGATATGGCAAAGCCTAGCAAAAGTTAGCAAAGACATCAAGTTTTATGTAGTTCATACAGGTAAATTTCAGACAAATGTCTGAAAATAATGAAATAGTGGACAAATTGACATTATGCTTAGTTAAGACTAGAATATTAAAATTTTCCAGGGAACAAATTCAAAATAAATCAGTAAGAATAATATATTAATATTTGAAAAACTCGAAAGATCATCCCTAACACTAAAAAATAAGGGGCAATTGATAACCAAATTAAACCAGGATAACCCTATGAGAATAACTATTATGAATCCTAGTACTTGGGAGTCACATACCTTTAATCCCAACACTTGAGAGGCAGAGGCAGGCACATAAGAATTGCAGTGGTATAAATTTACCACTTGTAAAGGGCAGACTGAAATTCAAAGTGAATGTCCTTTATGATCTAAAAATAAATACACTTAAACTATGAATTTATATATAGAGAGAAAATATAGGTATATTTATTTACACATACTAAAGTACATTTAATTTCAAAATTTCAAAAGATTTTTTTAAATTGAAAGATAATGCTTTTTCTGTTGCCAGAAATCATTTTGCCCTCGGAAAGATGTGACCTGACTCAAAAGGATCCCTTCAGAGTTAGGGTTATGTCAGGATTTTCTTTTTGTCTTTCCAGAAGAATAAAAGTACCCAACTAAGGAATCTAGAAACTACTGAAGAGTGAAACATCTGAATAAAAGAGAGTCTCAAGAGAAGATGTTCCAAGAAAAAGAGTAAACTGGCCTAATGGTATAACCCACCTCCAGCTGACCAGGCTGAAAAATCCTGGCTTGGAGCCCTAGACTGGTATTAGCGCATATGCCAGCGTCTTCCTTAGCTGCTGTTCCTTCCCACTGGACAACCACCTGATGCCTAGCTAGTCTCAATAGAGAATGTCTCTGTAGGGGAGCAGTCATTGGGACACAAATACGGGACGTAGGGGAAAACTATGGTGGCCATTTTTCTATAAACACTATCAACGTTCACACACTGACCAGAGAAAAGCTTTTTCATCCTTCACAGGGAGGGGGAGGAGGGCCAAGACTGTCATTTTCCCATGTGTTTGAGGCTCTGGTCCTTGACATAGCTGTGACCATGTCAATAGCACGTATTCACTCAGGATTTCCTTCATTCTGGGCTTCCTCCACGCCCCAGTCTTCCAGGATTCTTCCCTAACCTATGAGGAGGGGAAGTGATGATCTATGCCTGAGCACTCAGAGTCACCAATTCTCAGTACTTTGAACAATAATGTTTCTCTGCATATGGGAAGAGACTCTGACAAAAACTGGATGAAGCATAAATATATGGATACAAACATGTAGTCAGTAGTTTGATATTATGAACACTTAGAAAAATAATATCAATAAGCTGTTGTCAACTGTGGCCTATGATTTTCCTAGCTGAAGGTTTTGATTGCATTTCCAGTACCAGACAGGGATTCTCTCCTGTGTAGCAGACCTCAAATTCAATCAAGAAAGCAATTGTCTATTCCCATAAACTGTCTTGCCACGATGGCTCCAGCAAGCACAGTGCAAGTCAGTATTATAGCATATTGCATAAGACCATTGATGTCTTTTCTCCTGCAGCAGCCTGCACGTCACTTGACAGCACTTTTGGGGCTCTCCAGAGGGGAGAGAGTTTCCTGGTCAGTACAACATTGATTTCTCTGTGTCTCGTATATTCAGCAATAGAGTCTTGTTATCTAGTTATGGTGAACAACCTAGAGCAATGATAATATTCTGTTTTATTTCAAATGCTCTTGAGCCTGTCTCACTCATACCTGAAAGGAAGTTAATACATGTCTGGCACCGAAATTGTCATTTAACAACTCATGTCTTCTGAGAGCAGTATTGTTCAATAATATGGAATGCTTCTGTTAAAATGCCTTTATATTTTTATTTTTTATATTTTGATTAGCTTTAAAATCAGTGGAATTTCTAAGGTGGCTTCACACAAACTTGGTTTTAACTACTCCAACCCTTCATCCTCTTTCTCTGACCATCCATTCCCGTCCCTGTTTAAACTTGTAGCCCCAAGTATTCTCCCCCAGTTCTTCACATCATTTTTGTTGTGTACCCTCTCTTACTATACCTATACTGTGAATTGCATTATGGGTCACCAAGTAGCTTCTTCACACACACCTCATTTTCAATCTCCCCTAGTCTCCTAGCTTCCCATCCCCATCATTCCGCTACTTGGGTGAAAATCCTTTCACATCCGTTATCCCCACTCTCTACCTTCTTCCACCTGTATTCTATTACCTCCTGTCTACAAATGCATCCCTCTGCTAATTATCTGTTTCTAGTGTTCTAGATTGCTCATCGATTCAAGTTAAACACACAAAACCAAAAGGTCAAAGCTAAGACCCTAATATGAGAGAAAATATTCCAAGGTTTGTCTTTAGGGGCTTGGGTGAGCATATGGACATAATTCTTCCAGCACCATCCATTTACAAATTTCATGATTTCATTTTCCGTACAGCTGAATAATGTTCTGTTATTACATTTTCACTATCCATTTGTCATCTGATGAATATCCAATCCAAGTTGGCTCCTTTTCTTAGCTGCTATGAAAAGAGTAGAGATGAACATGAGCATGCAGGTATTTCTGCAGTGAGAAAAACCCCTTTAGGAATAAACCCAGAGTTGGTATAGCTGTATAGTTGTGACATATGGCAGTTCTATTTTTAGAGTTTTGAGAAACAACCAAATTTCTTTATGGACTGGCTGCACTAGTTTGCATTCCCACCAATAATGCACAAGAATTCCTCTTTTTTTGACATCCAGTCCAGCTCAGTCAGTTGTATTCCCAAAAATGGCCATTCTTCCTGGAGTGGAATGGAAGGCTAACACATTTTTTATCTTAATTTCTCTGATTGCAGGAGGAAGAGCACTTTTTCTGTTATGATAATTTTTAAATCACAATTTTATTTTTTAAGAATGTCATGCATAAGACTGTTATGCATAATTTCCACACCTCTCTCCCAGTGCAACTCTTTCAAGGTCTCCTATCACTGACATCCTCTCTAATTCATGACTATCTCTTCTATAACTGTGTGTGTGCGCGTGCGTGTGCGCGCGTGCGTGTGTGTAATGTACACAGTCCCTTTAGTGTTTCTTATATGTATCTATGTTTAGTCATGACCACTGGAACTGGATTATCTATCAAGGGACTCATCCTAGGACAAAACTGATTCTCTGATTCTCAGCAATCATTGATTGTTTGTAGCTCTTTATCAAAGGGTGGTGCCTTGTGAAATGTGCCCCACCCATTTGTCATGTTGACTGGTACAGTAATTAAGTAAGTCTTGTTTAGTCACCCACATTCTTGAAATTTCATGACTACAGCATCCCTGTTATACATAAGACACTGTCTCACCAGTGGCGTGCTGGTCCTCAGACTCCTAGCCTAGCTTTAGCACAGGTCTGTGATATTCCCTAAGCCTTAGGTATAGAGGTTGCTTTCCAGATGAGAGTTACTTAGATGAACACAAAGTTACAGAATTTAAAATAGCAATCATAAACATCATCAAAAAATTTAAGGAATTTAAAGAAGAAACAAATAAATAACTTAATGAAATCAAGTAGAAAAAGCTTAGAGAGAATAAGCAACTGAGTGTTGCCCAGGAAAACACAAACACAAGGCTGGTAGAAATGATCAAGAAAATCTAGAACTTGAAAATGGAATTCAATAAGGAGATAGAACCACAAAAGAGGAGGACTCAAACTGAAATGAATATAGAATTAAAAAGCTCAATAACTCAATTTGAAAATGCAAAAGATAAACTTACAAATGGAAAATTGAGCAGAAGATAGACTATCAAGATTACAAGGTAATGTAGAGGATCTAAACCAAATAAGCAAGGAATATGGGCAGGGGAGTTAAGTCACACAGGAAAGTAACAGATAGGAAATGTGGAACACCATGAAGAAACCAAACATCATTAAATGTTTAGATGAGGAAGAACCCCAAGTCAATGGCATAGACCAGACTTTCAACAAGATCATGGAAGAAAACTAAGGAAAAGAACACCCACATAGATATAAGAAACATATAGAATGACAAACAGAAAAATAAACCAGAAAAGAAATTTCTGAAACATATAGTTAAAACACTAAGTATTCACAACAAAGAAAGTATACTGAAAACTGCAAGGAAAAAACCCACAAATTGCATAAAAAAGAAAACCCATAAGAAAAATTGCTGATGAATCAGTGGAAAATCTGCAAACTAAAAGATCTGAAAGCAGTGCACTTCAAGTCCCAAATAATTATGAGAGACAACTTAGATCAATCTATACAGCAAATTATCTGTTGCAATTAAAGGGGAAGGAGACTTTTTATGGTAAGTGCAGGCTAAAAATCCAACAAACCAAGCCTAAAGAAAATACAAGAAGCAATATTTCAGTCTACAACGGTGTCCTGCCTGAAAAATATGCCAGTGTAATGCTGGCATAAAGTTTGTGAAATTAAGCAGCTGATACCTGATTTGACTTAATCCCACTCCATGAGACACCTGATAATGCTTGGGTGACCAAGGATCTGACACTAGATAGCCCAGGGACCTGAAGTCAAACCAAATGTCACTGTTCTTCCAAAAGCAGCAATAAAATGACTCTTAATGGCATTCTGCTATACTCATAGATCAGTGCCTTGCCCAGCCATCATCAGAGAAGATTCCTCCTACAGTAGGTGGGAACAAATATGGAGACCCAAAAACGGACATTATGCAGATAATTAGAGACTTTGGAACACTTATCCCTAAATGGCAAGGTCTTATCAAATCTCTTACCTTAAGAAATCTTGGGGAAGAAGTAGTGAAAAGAGACTAAGAGCTAGAGGGATGGAGGCAAGACCCTGTTAGTCAACAAGATCAAAGCTCATACGAACTCATAGATTGATGTAGGTATACATAGGGCTTGCAGAGGTCTGTGCAAGCTGGGATCCTAGAGCTGAGAGGAGAAGAGGACATGTGCCTCCATCCCTATTTCAGAAGCTATCTCCAGTTGATAACCACTGGCAAATGAACATTTACTCTCTTCCAAGGGAAGAAACAACTGGGGAAGCAAAACAATCTTTTCCCACATTATAAAAGTCTATTCATAAGTAACATAGCACCATATTGATTTATACTGCAACAAATATGAACTTTGAAAACATTGTGTCAAGCACCAGAAGGCAGCCACAAAATATCATACACCTTATGTTCTATTTACTAGAAGTTTTATATCAAAGGCAAATCTGTAGAGACGGAGAATAGAGTGGTGCTTGCCGGAGGCTGGAAGGCAGTGGATGGGCACTGGCAGTTAACAATCTCAGTTACTTTTTAATTACTACTACCACTTCTATTAGTATTATTAAAAAACATTTTTAAAAATTAGTTATATTTTGATCATATTTTTCCCTCCCTCAATTTTGCTGATTACCTAATATTATACTTAAAAAGTATCCTAAAAATTCTACCAGAAATCTTGCAGGAAAGATAAACAAATTCAACAATGTGGTAGCATACAGAACCAAATTTTAGAAATCAATAGCTTGTCTATGTATCAACAACAAACATATAAAAAATGAGATCATAGACCCACCTACATTCACAGTAGCCTCAAAGAAAATAAAATATTTAGGAATAAACCAAACCAAGAAGGTCAAATACCTCTACAGTGAAAACTTTAAATTTCTGAATAAAGATTTGGAAAACAATATTAGAAAATAGAAATACATATCATGCTCAAAGATTGATAGAATTAAAGATGTAAAAATCACCATTATACCAAAGACCATTTGCAGATTCAATGCAACCTGAACTAAAGTCATCATCTCACTTTTCATAGAAACAGAAAAATAATATTCTAAAATTTATATAAAACCACAAAAGGTATTGGATAACCAAAATAATCCCAAGCAAAAGAATAATGCTGATGGTAGTACCATTCAAGATTTTGAGATATGTTATAGAGATATACAAAAAACCAATAGGGTACTAGTAAAAAAAACTAACATGTAGGCCCACAGAACAAAATTGAAGTCCCAGAAATGAGAACCTGTAAATACAGCCATCTCATATTTGAAAAGGATACCCAAAGCATATATGAGATAAAAGACTGAATCTTCATGAGATGGTGTTGGGAAAACTGAATATTCATATATAGAAGAAAAATATTAGACATTTGTCTATTGTCATGCTTAAAAACTCTCACCAAATGTATCAAATACTTGACTGTAAACATAGAAACAATGAAATGGCTAGACAAAGATACAAGCAGTACCCTTTGTGGTATTGGTGTAAGAAAGGGCTTTCTCAAGATAGTCTCATTTGCCCCCAAATCAAGACCAATGGTCTACAAGTGAAACCTCATAAAACTAAAAATCTTTTGTACAGCTAAAGAAATAACCAATTAAATAAATAGCCCACAGAATGGAAGAGAATCTTTGCCAGTCATACATCTAACAGATGGTCATATGGAATTTCCCTATATCTAACCACTCACTTCTTTTCCTTTTCCTTTTGAAATTCTCTTTATACTTGGCTCGAGATGATTTAATAGTCACATTTATTGCTGGGTAAAGGTCTGTTGATACTGTTGGCATTCCATTTATTTGAGCTTTGTGGGGTATCATGAACCTCAACATTCAATTCCTTCTCTGGATTCAGAAATAATTTATAGCTATTTTTAAATCTAAGTTTGACTCTTTCTCTTCAGTCTCTTCTGGGATGCTTTATTGGAGCATTATACTTTGTTACTTAATGCTCCAACAAAGCATGCTGAATTCTTAATTCTTTTCTTTTTAGTAACAATATGTTTTAATTACCTGTTTTTAACTTTTTTGATTCTGTTCGATTGGGTCTTACATCAAAACTCTGTCTATTCTACATGCCTCTGCTGTAGAATTTTTGTAATTTTTTTATGTTCTACTTTTTGCTGAGAAATTGATTTGTTCCTACTTTGTTCTTCTGACTTTATCTGTTGTCCAGTTTTCTCTTCTAGCTTACCATGCTTCTTTAATGTGATTATCTTGTAATTTGTATTTGTCAGGTAATATGTAGCTCTTTATTTGCATTTGGTAGCTCAGTTATTAGAAACTATTTTATTCTTTTATTCTTTTAGAGGCATTCTGGTCTTTTGATTTTCTTGGTTTCTGTAGCTTGTCTAAACACCTGTGAAAACAGCCACTTCTGCTAACCATTAATAACTCACGATGATGAAGAAACAATCTCATATCTGGCTGACCTAGAAGGTGCCAGTTTAGAGGGAGGGCATGATTATTTCTTGAGAAAGAGAGAAATGGTGTAGTCTTCATAAAGCATGGAGGGCTGAAATCAGCATTTGGAAAACCCATGGAGACCATTTGTGGCTAAGACTATGGTTGCTTGTGGTAGTGGTAAGGACTAGAAAAATCTTTAGTAGTAAAGACTTTTAGATTCAAACAATCCTTTTCTTCCTGTGAGAGGTCTTGTTGATGAAAGACCCTTTCTTGGCATTGGATCCAGGTTATTGTGCATTTTTGGTGACAGAGGTATCCATCATGTATGCATACATAGGGAAAAGATGAAGATCTGGGATAGGGATTATGGGTGCATACACAGAAACTATTGGTTGGAGTCTAAACTAAGGATGGTCTTTCTACAGCAGTCTACATGGAGCAGAGAATTTGGGTGTGCAAGGTAAAAATATGCAAGGCAGCCATGACTCCTATGGTCAGGGTGTCTTCCCTGGGACAATGACATTGGTGGTAGATCATCACCACACTTATTGTGGTAGTATGTGAGATATAGCCACTAATTAAGTGGACACAGAGTTGGGTTGGAACTACAAACTTGCATGACTAACTACAAGTCTACTGTTTAGAGGTGGGCATGAGTACTGCAGTATCGACTCCAGAATCTGAGGCACAGCTGTGCTTACTAAAGTGGGGGGTTCTAGTTTTTGAGTCATGGGTACATGTGGAAGAACTTCACAGATAGGATCAGAAACGTTGATGTGCATGGAGTATTCATTAAACCCAAGACTTACGCATGCATTTGCTCACTGAATGATGCGGCGGGGGGTGTAATATGGTGGTCCAGCCCAAGCTGTAGACAGAGCTTCAGATTCTGGTTCTAGGCTGTTGAACTCACTGAAAGTCAAGCCATTAGGGATCATGCTTGCACTTCCTGTGTGGTTCATATAGTTTCTACCCCCCAAGACATCTCAACCATGCTGATTACCCTAGAAATAAGTGCCATGAAATCAAGGTAGGGGAGCTTCTTTATTTCCTCTATAGCTTTTTCCCTTTCAAGGTATACCCAAGGGTTTTGTCTTAGCATAGTTTGCCTTAGTATAGAGCACTATTGGACTTGGACATTAGAAAACACAGGCGAAAGAAAGTGCTCCTCATTCCCTTAGTACTTGATTGTTCTGTTTTGCTACACTCTATAAGTTCTTTTGTTGTTTTTAGACAAGTTCTCACTGGGGAACCCTAGATGACCTGGAACTTGCTCTATAGACCAAGCTAGACTTGAACTCATGGAGATCCACCTGCCCCTGCTTCCCATGTACTGAGATAAAAGATATATTACCACCATGTACAGATACTTTAAGTTCCTTTCTGTACTGACCAGTGCCACAGCAATTTTTATTCATTCATTACTGATGAGTTGTGATTATTTTTATGTTGGAGCAAGTACTAGCACCTCCTGCTGAGCTGTCTTGCTCCCAGCACCAATCAGCCTTGCCAGTGTGTCTGATGCTACAGGTGCTTAAGAGAATTTTTTTTAAAGCTTTCATTTGAAAGCTGAAATATTTTGGACACAAAGCCCAGGCATTAAGAATAGATTTTATACACTAGTCTGATAACTACCTCATCATTGGGTAATTAGGTCATGATCATTTTTACCAAGTTAAAGCAAAGCAATGACTTCATAGACTTGGGTTTACATGTGCTCCATGCCCTTTCTCAGTCTCCTCCATCTTTGTAGTCAAGGGGCTTAGGATAAACCTCAAGGGCAGTGTTTCCCAAGGCTAAGATCAGAAGTTTTCATTTTAGGTCAGTTCCCTAGCGGTTGCTCTTAAAGTTCATCTGAATTAACATTCTGTGATATTTTTGTCAGCTGTGGCTGCAAGCAACATCATTACAGTGGAGTAGAACGCGAATAACTCTCCAAGCTCCATTAAATGCCACGCTGCGCAGTAATGGAAGTGACATTTCCTTATTCCTCAAGCATCAAATGTAACATGGCACTTATTCTCAGTTATACTTTAGGCAAATTAATATTTGTGACAGATACAATAACTCCAGGAAGAGTGAAAAAGGAGCGAGACAGAGGATGGCTGATGGGGGCATAATAGTTAGCAGATATGCTTATGAGGCCCAATAAAACTGAGCCAGAAATAGAGAGTATAATTAGCAGTGACCTTATCTACCCTACTGACAGAGACTAGGAACCCGCCATTCTAGCATCTGGAAACACACATATCCTGTTTCCCTAAACTATTTTATTAGTGTTATTTTATGTGACATGATGAGTTCTATAAGGTAATTTTGAAAAATCTCTTCCACAAGCATACTTAATATATATGTGATGTGTGTGTGCACGCGCTCGAGCGCGTGCATGTGTGCACATGCACATAAGTGTGCATACACTGTGATAAATATGAATGCTAGAAGCCAGCATAGAACTAGAATTTTGGTAAAGAATTCACATATATCTAACCACACTGTTTTTAATAGGTACATTGTTAGAAGCTATACCAAATATGTCATTTTAATAAGAAATGATTAAGATGATAGTAGTTGACAGAGGAAAGGTTGCAGGCAGGTAACTGATTAGACCAGAGTAAAGAGCTATCTCAAGAGAAGGTCTCAGCCAAGTAACAAATTCCTTGAGGAATATTGGCTCTAATCTCTTAGGAATGTGGCTGAAAAAGGTTCCTCAGTGAAGGAGAGATCGTTTGAGTTGGGAACACAGAGCAGAGTAGTGTCGAACACTTTCAAGGCGCTGTGATTTATTTTCATCCTGTGTACAAACCGAGCCCTTAGCTTGCTCATGTTTCACCGGTGCTGGAAAAAAACACAAACCGTGCTGGTTGTCTGTGCTTTCCTTTGCTTCCTTGCTTTAGATCCTTTCAGAGAGATGTGGCTAGGGCTCTCCAGATAGCCGCAGCACTCCCTGGGCTTTATTTCCCAGCACTCCCTGGGCTTTATGATGTCACAAGGGCAAGAGACCAGGATAATCTATAACTAACTATAAATAACCCTTCCCTGTATCTGTCTCATGGTGGACCATCATTTCACTTTACAAAGAAATGAATCTGCTTCCACTTATGCAGGCTATATGGCATCTACCTTCTGTAGACACACAGTGTTCCCGAAAAGATGGCACATACACACACACAAAAAAAAGCTGTATTTTTTCTGTTAACAAGCTTCTGAGCCTTACACATATGGAGGACCAGCAAAAGAGAAATTTTCCAACAGAGATGGCTCTTCAGTCAGGACACATCCTGAGAAGACTGTAGGTCATAGGGATGAGAACAGGTGGGAAGAACAGTTACTCTGAAATTGAAGGATCTAATTATCACGGATTATTAAAGCTAACTGAGAACTAAGGGGAAAGTCTAGGAAGCCTGCATTTAAGGTAAGTCTAGGCATCTGTAGCATGGAGCTTGCATGGTGAGCCAGGTTCGTACACTGCACTCGTTACGTCTCAGGGGTCTCTAAAATACTTGCAGGTCTACTGAGGGCTCCGTAGCCAGCACGCCCTTGACTGAGAGTGTGGGTCTTGCTTTTTGTGGTGAGGCAAAATTTTCAGATTTTGAGGTCAAGAGCACGGCCACACATCGCTCTGCCTGTGTTCTGGACAGGAGAGTCTCTGTAGCGTACGGACTCCACAGAATGTCACCCAGGCCTGTGCTGGGTTTTGCAGAAGAGCACTGCCATGCATATTGAAGTATGCCAAACAGTCAGATTTTGGTTTGCTATGAATGGTTTGGTACTTCTGCCTTTAAAAAAAAGTATAAAGATAAAAAATATAAAGGGGTGAAATGAGCAGAGCACCAATATTTATAAAATCTGTATCTGAAGATGTGGCCACAAAACACAGGTATTTCTGTGTTTTACCGTGTGGTTTCCCTGTACATTGTACATTCTCTTAACATGAAGTATGATGTAAGTTGGCAAGGTGGGTTCTGTAACAATTGCTAAGCAGTTCTTCTGGGTAGACTCATAGTGATATTAGTGACATAATTTTATTAAAGTAACATCCTATCTATGTAAAATGGCATATGTGGGAGGCTAGGAAAACAGTAAGAATATCTGTGATATATACAATACATTTGATTGGATCCTCATAATTCTTGATATTTTATACATGTGTGGTATATACATTTTTCAAAGTTAAAAATTTAATCTTTAAAAAAATATTTTGTGTGTCTTCCACATGCGAGTGTGGAAGGCCACAGAAGCCAAACAAAACATGAGACTCCTTGGGTTATAAGAAGCTGTGGGCACCTGAGATGAATGCTGGGCACTAAACCAGGTCATCTGCAAGAGCAGCTTGCTTTTAACTGTTGAGCCATCACTCCACATCCCTCAAAACTTAACTTTTAAATATTTAATGGAGTTTAATGGGACATCTTAATATCTGCATTGATCCAATATAGATGATCTTTACCTGTCTTTCCTCTACTGTCTTATTATTCTCTAATAATCACTGGGGGTTTTTTTCTTTAACTTTAGCAAAAGCCAATATATAGTACTTGTCTTTGGCTTATTTAATGTCCTGTAGTTTCATTTATTTTGGTTCAGATAATAGAATTTCACTGTTTATCATAATTGAATAATATTTTATTCTGTATATAAATATATAACCTATATATAACATATATTATATATATATAATTCTGTATATAGCATATAATATATTTTATTAATTAATTCATATATTGATGGGACTCTAGGCTGATTCTAATTTCAGTTATTATAAATCATATCATAATAAATAAGTTCATAATTACATCATTTAGGTATACTCTTTTTATTTCATTTTGCCATATACCCAAAGTGGCAGACTGAGACTTTTTTTTAATGGAAAGGTAAAACCATTTTTTAATGGAAAGGTAGCAATTATTACCCTAAAGAATACTGAACTGGAGAATAGCCCCAAATCATGTGACTTGCCTTATTAATGTTCATTTTAATGGTTAGTCTTGGGTGATGCTCCACTAGATGACCCCCTGCAATGCAAACTTGCTTATTTATATACCACTTTGCCTTTCTTATTGGTCAACAAGTTACCATTTAAGTTCAGAGATACAGACATAGAAAAATCTTTGACATCTTTGCTGTTGTTTCAATTTTGTGAGTGAAAGGGGGATTTTCAAGTGTTGTAAAAAACTGTTTTGTCCCCTTGTGTCTATCAACCAGAGACACGTTAGGAACCTGTGCCAAGTCCCAGTAGGAAGTCTAGCTGACCTTTTAGATCAAGAGAAAAAAATGCTTACTAAATCACCAGGCAGTATTCCCTCCTTGTGTCAATCTAATCTCCTTATTGCCTTCTTATTCATTAAATAAATGTTCAAGTAATCATCATGCAGTTATAGCAGGTATCAAATTCTGTCACTGTTACACAGATTTCATGCAGGATCCAGGGATCAAACTCAGGTCCTCAAGCTTGGTGCCAAGCGCTTTATATAACACACACACACACACACACACACATACACACACACACACAAGCTTTTGTTAAGACACTTATTAGAGAGTGAGCTCATTCAACAGACAATAGGAAAAGGACATCCAGAGCATTGATACAAGTAACATATTTAAGAACCTAAGCAATCATATGGAAACACCAGGAAACCAGGATAGCCAAAACAATCCTGAATGATTAAAGAATTGTGGACAGTATCACAATCCCTCATTTCAAGTCATACAAGAGCTATAGTAATAAAAAAAAGTGGGTATTGGAAGCATGCTCAAGGCCTACCCGGGTCTGCACAAGGTTCTTTGTGTATACATACATACATACATACATACATACATACATACATCATATATCATATATATATATATATATGATAGCTTCCAGCATACTGCTTTAATAGGACTCCTGAGGGTGAGAATGAGTGGGTCTCTGATTCTTGTGCCTTCTCTTGGCCTCTTTTCCTTCTGTCTTCTGTGCATTTTAACCCAATTCCAATGTGTTAACTTTTGCTCC
Organism: Ellobius talpinus; assembly: GCA_001685095.1. Lineage (NCBI taxonomy): Eukaryota > Metazoa > Chordata > Mammalia > Rodentia > Cricetidae > Ellobius > Ellobius talpinus. The sequence goes on from LOJH01008852.1 coordinate 22,320, forward strand.
ATCTTATTTTATTACTATTAATATTATTATCCTTTAGAAGCATGTTCGTTTTTAATGAGAGGCAGACAGTGAGTGGATCTGGAAGTGAGGGGAGGGGTGAGGAGAGGGAGGGGAAAACATAATCAGAATATATTATATGAAAAAAACTATCTTCAATAAAAGGAAAAAAGTTCTTGAGAGTTTAGGAATAGATGGAACAAATCTCAAAATTATAAAAGTTATGTATAGCAAACCTATAGCTAACATTATATTTAATGGAAACAGACTGAGAGTGATGTAAGAATGTCTATTCCTCCTTTCTTGTTCAGTGTACAACTGGACTTCTGAGCTACAGCAACTAATGAAAGAAAGACATAGCAGGAACAGCAGCAGCACAGGAAGAAGTCAAACTATCCCTATTTGCAGATGATGCAATTCTTGACTTAGAAGACTCCAAGGAGTCTATGAGAAAACCCTTCGATCTAATAAACACCTTTTCTAAAACTCCATTATCGATTAACCTTCCTCTGACATATAAAAACAATTTCCTGTAATAACGTCTTTACACACTGGAATGTCCCAAATAAACGGCCCTGTGTTCTTTCTCCACCTTGTATGTTTAAAAGGGAAAAAAAGCAAACAAATAGTACAAGAAGATAAAACATAAATATTATTCATTCTGAAAAACAAATATAAAAGCTCTGCCAGGTTAGATTTTATAATCTGAGAAGATTAGTGTTTTCTTGGTCACAGGCAATAAATCTTCCACCAGGATCCCATGCTGCTGCCACCTCATAGGCAGCAACCTCCTGGTTCCTTCATTCTGACAAAACTGAGGGGCTATTTTTGAGGCAAGAATTAAAAAAAATTAAAATCGACATATCTATCCACTTAAAAACAAAACAATATCAGTATTATTAATCCAGTTTTATAAGTTTAGACCAATTTCATGCAGAAAATAAGCAAAATTGAGAACCAATAAGGGCTATCTGTTCAGGCAGACATTATAAATTGACTAATCTCTAAAATTAAAATGCTTGATGTCAATACATGAATAGACAGATGGCAAAATGGAGTCTAGAATATAAAGAGTGAGTCTTTATTAAAACTAACACTTCAAATCATCATGGTGAAAATGCTCTTTTCTTCCTTCCTTCCTTCCTTCCTTCCTTCCTTCCTTCCTTCCTTC
>LOJH01008853.1:0-16562 GCA_001685095.1 Ellobius talpinus
GCCTGGCCGCCCGCGGATCCCGTGGTTCCGCCGCCGCGCCTCTCGGGGGGCCCCCATGGGCCTCTCCCGGAGGCCCCCCACCCCACCAAGATCGCCCTGGCCCCGGAACCCCGGGAGGTCGCAAAACCCCAAACGCAGTGTACAGGCCGTCTTGGGATCCGCAGCCGCGAACAGGGCGGGGCTGCTCCGGGAAGAGCTGCTCGTTCTCCCCGACAGGCCCCGCCCGGCCCGCCGAGCCCCGCAGAAGTTTACCTCCCAGTCACCGCACAGTGGGCCGGCCGGGTTCTGCGCGGGGAAGCCAAACAAACACCCGCGGTGTTAGTCGAAGGAGAACCCTATAAGATCTCGGTGGGACCTACCCCCACCCTCGCAGCCCAACTGTCAGTTTGCCACTCCCTTGTTACAAACAGGTTAAACTGTTGCAAATTTGGAAAGACCCACCGGGATTCTTTGGATACAGTGTAGTCGAGGACCCAGAGATTGTAACCACCAAGAGAGCACTGTAAAACTTCAGCGACACAAGCCTTAGCCTAATTTACCAGGGTAATGAAAAGGTTCAGACCCAGCTTATAGCATCGGGTCAGAATTTGCAAGGAGGGTCAGAATTTGCAAGGAGGCTGCTGTCTTTTCTTTAGCAACTTTCCTTCAGGCAAAGTGGGTTGCTCTTTTAATACCGGGAGGCGGACGAGCTAAAAGCTGGAGAAAGTGCCCAGTAAGCTGGTTAAATATAGACTAATGGTAGACAATGTCACTAGAATTGGCAAGTCAGAAAAAGGAAAATTATGTGTATGCCTTTCTGAGAGCTCTGTCCCAGCAGAACTCAGCACATGCGCTGTACTTTAATTTTTGGTTTTGGAGACATTAGAATTTAAAAGCAAATCCAAGTGCCCTTGAAACTTCTGGCTTCTTCTATCCTAGCTTTGGCTTGTAACATTGTGCTCTTTGTGGACTAAGGGGTCAGATGTCTTTGTTAATATGAAATTTAGATCACCGATATGACAGCTCATAGCTGGCAGTTCATAGGTTAGGACAATCAATCAAATTAGATCTGCAGGCCAGACCTTTCCCGGATCCAGAAGTAGTCCCTGTTTGGGAAATGCTTAGGAAAACTACAGTGGATTAGGTATTGTTGCAGATCCTTAAGTGGCACCTGCCTCTAAAGTTGCACATCCTGAAACAGTTACTGTCTCCATCTTTCCTCATGGCACTTACCACTGTAACAGAACCTGTATTTTGCTCATCTTGATGCATCTTTCTCAACCACAATGTAAACCCAGGCCAAGGATTTTTCTTTTGTTTCTTACCCAGCCCTTCGCAGAAAAACTAGTGCCCGGTGCCAGAGTACACACATCGAATGAATGATCACCTTCCTTTCATTGGATATCTTAGGGGGCTGGCTTTGTTATATTAGCTGGCTGGCTAGGGCTCTGGGCTCCCTGTTTGGAGATCTGCTTCACGTTTCAACTCTTAACCTGCCTAGCTGTGAGTTGCTGGGGATGACTTAGTCTTGACTCCAGCTCACTCGTGACAAAGGAGGGACACAGTGTTTTTATGTTATTTAATCTCGGAGGTACCTACAAAGAAATGAGTTTCAGACACTCTGCATCTCCACACAAGTCTGTTCCCTGGTTAGGAAAGATCTCCTGTGGTTCATGTCTGTCTGTCTGTCACTTTCCAATTAAAGGATAGATCTGTGGTTCATGTCTGCCATCACTTTCCAAGTAGAAAAGTATCATCTCAGAGGATGTTAGGTATATCAAGGTTACTGATACTTAGTGGTTGAACTAGGATTTGAATCTAAGTTTATGGTGCATAGTCTCTTGTTCCTACTGCTCCAAAAGACAGCATGGCCTGTATTTGGATGTACTTTGGAGAACACCAAGATTGATGGTTTGTAGGATGTTGCCATTTAAATGCTTGTCAAGCATTAATAGACTGACCCATTTTGAGTTTCATCTTTAACCATTTTTTTTCCAGGTGGTTAACATTTTATGTTAATATTATGTTGTGCTTAAAATTATGCATTGTTAACATTTTATCAATAAATCAATTTTAATATAAATATAGAATTTTCTTTATTTGCAGATTGTGTTAAATTTGACTACTGAAATGCTAGAAAATTTTTGTGGTAATTTTAGATTATCAATTTCAAGGGTATTTCAAAGTATCTGAATTACTAATTAAAACACAGCTTAGTTTTTTATTTATTTTTACAATATTTTTGTTGGATAATTTCATACGTACATGCAATGTACATCTTGTAATGTACGTCTTGATCTTGTATTTTAATGGTTTTTTTAGGTTTATTTTTATTTTACGTGTATTGGTATTTTGCCTGCATGTATGTCTAAGAGAAGCCAGTGCTCATAACTACTGAACTGTCTTTCCAGGTCTCTAATAACTTTTGACACCAATGCTATTGAACTTTTATAACGTAGCTTGGTCGAAATGGCACTTTCGAGACTACAGTGAAACAAAATGAATATAAGCATTTAGATTTGTGATATGTGTTTGTGTGTTGGTGTTGTTTTGGTGTTTTGTTTGTTTTTATTTTCTCTCTTTTTTTGGTTTTTCAAGACAGGGTTTCTCTGTGTAACCTTGGCTGTCCTGGAACAGGCTGGCCTTGAACTCATAGAGTTCCATCTGCTTTTTGCCACCTGAGTGCTGGGATTAAAGGCGTGCACCACCACCGCCTGGCTAGTTTGTGATGTTTTTAATCTGCGAATCTAAAAGTATGAATTTGTTCACTGTCCTTAGCCTAGGTAGAATAAACATCATAGGCGGTCTAAAGGTGAGTGGTTTAAGAAGCCAGATCAACTTTGCCACTCTAGGAATGAAGGCAACTTGATCGACATATAGTCTACGTACTACCCAAAAGTCTTGCTACATAATGTACTGGTTTAATCTTTTCTTGTGCTTTTCCTTGGTTTAACATTTATTTTTCTTTCCAGTAAGTAGCCATTCCAACCATATGACGTTAGAAATATTTTAAGTAAAAAAGGAACAAGTCAGAAAACTCAGTTTCAGCAACAAATTCCTTCTAATCAGCTGAAAGAAGTCTGAGGTTGGGCCTGTGTAGAGTGTGTCCTGAAGTTTGACGTCACGACGCTCAGGGGAGATGGGCAGGTTCTCCCGTGATTTATCACTCAGCTCTGCAAATGGAAATGGCACCTTAGAGACTCCATTGGAACTTAATGAATATAAGCATTTATATTATAGCAGGCTCTTTTCCCAGTCCCATCCCTGGCTGGCATTTGCTTCTGGCTTGTTGGGAAAACTGTACCTCAGTGCAGCTAAGAGCCTTAAAAAAGGACAAGACTATACTCATAGACATGATGCTCCCCCGTCTTTTCTGCCTTAGCAGCTCTGCCTTCCCCAGGGAATAGTCCCTTGGGTTATAGGACATTTCTTTGGAATACTGCAGAGCTTGCTTTGCTTTCTGAGGCTCTTCTGAATCTAACCCAGAGTTGCTGACCTGATGGAAGCTCTGTCTGCCCTTCCCTCTTTAGCTGTTCTTGGAGACGATGCAGGTGACAGGGATTTGAAAATGACTCTTTCTGTGCTTGTGAAGTGACATTAAAGTGGTTCTATACAGGATCCAAGTCCTGGAAGGTCCTGTGCACCTTCCAGAACTTGCACATTTCTGGGGACCTGTTACGATACTGTTAAGCATTCAGTCCTGGATAACACAGAGTTACCACGATTTTTTTTAAATCCTTTGATGAGTCAATCAGCAATGGAAACGGCTTTGTTTGTTTGCTTTCTGGTTGGCCTTGTGAGGGTAGAGTGAGAACTCTGGCCACCTGAACTTTGGTAGGACCCGGTTTCTTTATATGTGGGGTGAAGTTTGACTGTCACACAACGCCAAATTCCAAGTAATGTGGAAGCGTGTGGCTCGTTTGCTTTGCATGTGTGGTGGAGGGATAGTCTCTTTCTAGTTTTGTGTGTATTGTTATATGTACATTGATGCTGAAGTGCGTCCCTTGCCTTGCGCTGCAGGACTTTGTCTGGTGTTGTGTATGAATGCAGCCGGTAGCATTGTGTCGTAAGGAGCACTTATATCATACTGTTAGCTTGGGTACATTCCAGGCCTAATTATTGGCAGTCCTGCTTTGACATCTAGATCTAAGGTTTGACTTATGGTCAAATGGTGTGGAGGAAAATACTGAAGGAAGTTAGCCTGAGCTTTAGAGGGGAGCCAGGTTTCATAGTGGCATAGAAACTGTCAACGTCCACTTTAGGGATGACTGAAAGTTTACCGTCGCTGGGATCTAAGGACTATCCCTAGTGTTGTTCGCTATATACAGAGCATGTGGTTAGTTCCCAAAGCCCTCTTTCTTGATTCACTTATACAAATAACTAAGTAACCTTTAACCCATCTTTGTTTCCTTGATGCTGAAGCCGAGCCACCCAGGCAGCCACACCCACTAAGGTCCTTGCTGTGAACCAAAGGCACTGCAGAGTGATGCTCTCCCCACAGTCTTTTGATTTCCTTAACGTTTTCATCTTTTCCCAGCACTTTGAGTTTGTAGCAGCTTCTGGATGATTGCCAGGAGGGTTCTGAGGAACCAGGGTCGCCTACTGCATGTCTTAGGAGTCTTCTAGTAGGCTGGGTTCTGCGGTCTGTCTGAGTCTGCACCACTCCTTAAGGCTCATGGTACCCTACCCATCTCTTGTCAGGATCTGGGAGGGGGGGTTGAGTCTTTTATCTTTTAATGGATCTAGGTCTTGAGTGTTTTTATCTGCCTACTATAAGGCTTTCCTAGCAGCTGCTTAAAAGAATAACTCTGAAGCTCTTAGAGTTAAGTGTTCTAAATGCGCAGCAGGGAAAGGCTCTTGTCACCAGCCTGGTGACTTGAGTTTGATCCCTGAGACCCACACATGGTAGAAGGGAAGAACCAACTCGTAAAAGTTGGCCTCTGATCTTGACACGCATACTTTTTTTCATGAACAAGAGCTTGCATACACATAAATAGATAAATGTAATTAAACATTTTAATGCTCTTTCCTCATCTTATTTGGTTAAAACCCATTCATATGTGAGTTTTTCAAGGGAACTATTTTAATCGTGACCCCCTTTGGACCCCCTGCAGATCGCCAGAGTATCCTGGTCTGGCTTCTATGGCAATAAGCACTTGCCAACTGGTGCTGTCTTTAGGCTTCATCCATTCGGCTAAAGGTACGTGTTTGTGTGCCACAGCGATTGCCACGATGTGGTCATGAAGGCCCTGATTAGAGAGGAGGGTTTCAAATGCAGAAATAAATCAATACAGTTCTCGTTAGACTGTGGCTGGAACATAGAGGGAAGTGTTGCTGTCCGGTGTGGGGTACCCTTTGGAGTTAGTGGCGCAGCTCAGCTGTTGTTGGTGCTGTTTGTCTGATTGATCTGTCCTCTGTTATCCCGACACTTTTGACCTGTGCTTATGTCCTGGATTTTCCTATCAGTCTCCTTCGTCATCCTTACAGCAACTCTCATTTATAGTTGAGATTCAGTAAAGTGCTTTTCCACATGGAACTCTGAAGCCTTGGGAGTCAGAACCACGCTACCTATTATGTATGTGATGTGCTAATCAGTTCTTCTCATGCTGTCAAAGAGGGACCTACAACCTCTTTATAATCCAATCCATAAAGGAAGCATAATTAAGACAAATGAGGAGGCATTTGGTTCAAGTAGCAGGCAGCAAGTCTCAGAAAGCTGCCTCATCTTTCCAGAGGAGAAAGGCTATCATTTTGTGTACTGAAGCTATAATATAAATGAATAATTTGCAAGTTAGGATTCTGGGTTAAGGGTGGAGATGCAGGGGCCGTGGGCTGTGACAAATGGCAGGCTCTGGTTACAGCCGGAAAGCTAAGTGCTTCCCATGACTTCTTTGCCTCCTAAGCCACAGAAGCCTGAAGAAGGCTCAGGTGGGATGGCAGGCCTGTCCTCACAGAGGCGAAGGCTGCACATCCTCCAGCAGCGCCCTTGACCTCACACTTGCAGAACAGAGTTGGGCTGTCTTCCAGAGCCCTACTGCAAACGACTAAACCACACGGTGATGGGCTAATGTTTGCTGCTCCTGTATCCCGTGGGAGTCAGTGATGACAAAAGTCCCAGGTTGTCACAGAGTGAAGTGGGAAACGTCCAGGCTGAAAAATCTGAACTATCCAGAGCCTGATCCCTCACCTCATGTCATATAGGTCAGAGTGAAATGTAGAATGATATAAAATTGCATGAATTTTGTTGGTAAGTGTTAGGGTCCATCCACAAAATAAAAAATAACATAAAATTACATGAAGTGTTTTGCTAGTCTTGGCTCTTATCCCCAGAATATCTTCTGTGTATGAAAATTCAAAAGTCCAGACATTTTCCTTTCCTCTGCTGGTTTGACTGAGGGAAAGTCAGGCTGTGCTCCTCGCTTGTCACGCTCCATCTTCCATCATAGGAGGAAAAGCATCTGCTTCCTTCTCAGTGATGTTAGGAAAAGAATACATAAGTGAAGTAAGATTTTGGCACAGTGAATGTGTTATTGTGTAAAAAGATAGAGCCTTCCTGAAAAAGGGAGGAAAGGAGGGAAGAAAGGAAGCAAGCGCCAATGAGCCCCAAGGCTTGGAAGGTGGCGTGGTGGATAAGAGTGTGTTTGCTGTGCAAGCCTGAGGACCTGGTGTCAAATTCCCAGCACCCACATAAAATGTGGGTGTGGCAGCATGTGTTTGGGGCCCCAGTGCAGGAATCAGTGGATGCTCTGGGCTGGCTGATGAACCATTCTAGTTGAAATGGTGAACTACAGACTCTTTGTAAGAGACTCTCTTAAACAACGTGATGACTCATCGAAACTATCTAGAGCCAGAGGAAGGCACCCAGAGTGGAACTCTCACCTTCTCAAACCCCTGCGTTCCACAGAGCTGCACACAGCATGAACACTCAGTGAAACCTAGCTTTGCAGGCAGTGTGCATCCTAAGTGGAAGACAGATAGACTGGTTTTTAAAAAATCTGCTGATTAAGAAGCACTAAGGGGGCGCCATCTTTTGTTTTCCTTTTTGGAGTCTGCATACTGATGGAGGCAGACACACCACTGTGCCGTATTGTCCCCAGTTCTTTACCAAGAAGCATTTCCCTGTCTCTAGGAACAACTTGAAAGAGGATTCAGGACTAATGAATACATTTTGAAACCTGGTTTTTCTAGTCATATTTGCATTCATCATGACCAGCTGCCTGTGCCTCTGAAGAATTGAGTGTAGTCTGTTCTGCGGGGCCTAAGGTATTCCCAGACTCCGGTCTCTTGAGTTGTTTGTGTTGGTCACTCTCTGCACTGCATTCTAACCTTCTTACCCAGGCCTAGTGACAAGTGAGGTCAGAAGTCTAAGGGCCGGATTTCAAGCAGCAGTGAGAATCCTGAGAAGAGCCGCTGATACTGTGTCTGCCCTGTCCTCTGTAGGCTGGGGTCCAGCTAGTACTTCAGGACAGCATCGGAGGCTCGCTGCATAGGTTTCCTCTCTTAGTAAAGGGAACATTGCTAGGCTCTAGCTTTTCCTACAGGGGAGCTGATATAGGACANGGGGGGGCGCACTTTGGAGCCCCTGGAGCTGGGTAACAGGTGGTTGTGAGCCACCCAACCTGGTATTGCTAACAACTTAGAACTGTTCTCTGGGAGAACAACTAACATTCTTAACTGCTGAGCCATCTTTCCAGCCCGTACTCATTTGTCTTGAGGTAGGATCTCAGCTCTGTAGCCCAGAATAGCCTCAACCTTAGGCTCCTTTGGCCACCATCTCTGTCTGTCAGGGTTACAGGTATGTCCAGTACACCCTCCTGGTGTGGATTCTTTGACTGCAAGCAGCAGCCTCCAGTGGTATGTGGCTCATCACTGTGCTCTCCCACCTGCCTCCTCAACAGCTCCTGTCTTGGTTGGGCCAAGGTCCAAGTCTGTCCCCTACATAAAACTTCCAATCCATATTATTGGCATGGAGATGTCTACTGCCATCTCCTCCTGCAGTGGGGCCCTAGAGCAGGAAGTCAGATGCTTCCTTCCTTCCCCTTGTGGGCAGAAAGGGGGGCTGAGGACGGTATTCACCACCATCATAGTCAGAACGTTCTTCAGAAATGTTGTCATTGGCTTCGCACACGTGTCACACCGCTAGTTAGGGTTAAGGGAGGGACAAAAGGACACATTCATGACACCACTCAGCTCGTGCTGAAGCTGACGTTTTGTTGCAGGGTTATGAATGGCATTGGCAAGTTCTTGGAAAGAGATTGTATAGTCTTGTTTTGCACATTTCTTTAAAGGCCACTCTAGAACAGGGGTAGAGGAGTCTGGGTGGAAGCAGGAGCCAATGGTGAGACAACTGTGCTTATTCAGAGAGAAGGCAGGGTACTGTGGACCAGGGTTCAGCTATGGAGTTGGAGCGAAGGGACTGGGTCTTGGCATTGGGACTTGGTGGAGAGGAAGACAGAAGGTAGCGAGCAGACATGTAGGTGGGCCCAGGTAGCTGAGGGATGCATATGGAGGTAAAGGGTTCTAGAAGGCCAGGTTTCTTTGGTTAGGTCTTTATTCAGTCCTTAGCTGCTGTCATTACAGAGCATCCCCCTGAAATGTGCTGGAGAATTGTCTGTTGTGAGACCTGGGAAGGGAGAGAATGAGTTCTCACTCCATGGCAAGAAGGAGGCTCCAAGTTTGGCTGATGTTGGGGATTGAAGAGAAATTAATGCAGGGGTAGGGGAGCTAACCATAAATAAAATAAACAGAGAATGAACAGGTGTTGGGGCCTGTAGATAATAGTCCCTCAGAGCCTCGCTCTCATGCATGTGTGGCTCTGTCCAGTGTGATTGGTCTCTGCCTTCCTGGCCCTCCTGCTACTTTGGAGCAGTTCATGTCCATCCTTCAAGACCTGCTTCAGATGGCTCAGGGACGACGTGCTTGCTGTGCAAACTGGAGGACCTGAGTTCAGATCCCAGCACCCACATTAAAGCAGGAGAAGGGAACAGACACAGTGGAGTGGCTGCTTTGAAGGCCCATCATGTTGTCATCCAGACTAGAGGTGCTAGAGGCATAAGTGGATCTTCTGTGCGTGAGGGTTAGACAGGAGCAGCCTGTGAGTGCTGGTGCTGGGCTTCAGTATGCTGTGTGCACTGCCCTGTAAGATGAAACCTTTGACCAAGCATGTCACTTCATGGCTGAGCATATATTAGTGTGGAGGGAGACGGACAGAGCAGCCACCGTACCCCCAAGAGTAACCGATGAGGGGGTCCTGTGTTGTGCTGTTGCGCTGGTGCAAGAGGCCTGGGAGAGGAGAGTGCTCTATTCAGAAACTCGCTGCGGTGAGAGAGCTGTCGAGCTGTCGTTCTAGCCGGGCTGGGGACTTGTGGAGAAGCATTCATTCCCTTGACAACACTTTGGAAAGCCATGTGCAGCTTCAAGTTGTTTGGAGACAGTTATAGCAGCAGGTTATAATTAAGGAGCTGCCAGAAGCATGGAAGTAGCTTGAAGCTGGAGCATAATGCTGCTAAGTGGAAGCCGATCCTGGAGCCACCTTGGAGGGTGTGAGGCTTGAGCTGCTGTTTATCCTGCTCAGACTGTCTCCTTTATGAAGGCAAAACAGACGGCTCCCTGGAGCTCACGTAGCACTCTGGTCTGGACTTCTTTGAAAGGATAAATTCTTGGAACTCCTACTGCCCCTTTGTGTTTATTCAGGAGGCTTGCTGTATTTGAAAAGCCACAAATTCTCTTCCTCCCCCCCTCCTCACTGTTCTGTTTGGAAAGAAAATGGAAAGAGATGTGGGGTGTCTGTGGTATTTAGTGCCATTTGTATACTGTAGCAAAGAAGAACCCGATGAACTTTTTTTAATGAGGAAGAGATTCTCCTCATTGAATCTCTCCCGACCCCCACCCTGTTTCTGTCTCCGCTACATAAGGAGAAGTACGTCTGCATGGATAAGCCAGGAGGAGCCTAAGCGTCCTGACACCTGTCTTCAGCTTATTGGCCTCCAGAACCTCATAAAATGACATAAACAGTAGCCACAGCAAAGGGGTGTGCCTTTGACATGACCTTTTGCATGAAGTCGCAAGGTCATTGAAGGAGCCACTTTTCAATGGCATCTGAAAGAAATTAATTCCCAAGTAGAAAATCTGGAAGTGTTGACACGTCTCTGCATGAATCTGTCTCTCTTGTGTGTTTTCAAAAGGTCGGGGTGTGACCAGGGCAGGGAATCTGGCTTGTTTCATTCAAGAAGAATTTGCTTCAAAAGGTGCTGGATCACTATTCTGCCTTTGAGTTCATCTTGAAATTTTAACATGTGTTTTCCCGCTTTGCTTTTGAAAATGTAAATGTTCCTGCCTGACTTTGGAAATGACAAAAACTGGGCTTAAATTGAGAAAATTCATTTCCCATGCAAAAATGGAAACTGTCATTAAGAGTCCAGCTCAGTTCAATTCTGAGAGTGAGTGAACTCACGTCACGTCAGATCTTTCGATCTCAATAAAAATGCCCATAACCATGCTGGGCAGTTTGTGTGTGTGAGCCAGGGTCTCACACCACAGCCAGGATGGCCTTGAACCACAGCAGTCCTTCTTTCCTCTTGCAGGAATGAGCCACCGCAGCCAGACAGCTCATCGCTTGCCTGTTGTTATATCCTGCAGCTCTCTGTACGGTCGTTTCCCATGCTCTCGGTTGATGTTCCTAGTTCTACTTTCCCCTCCTGAAGAGTGACCCTATAAAGCAGTCAGGAAATTTGTCAGTTCCCTTTGCTTTGTATCCTGTGGTATAGGCGAACCAATCTTGAGGACCTTTGTTCTGGGTGGACGATTGAACTGGGCTATGTGAAGATAATCACTGGCCGGAGAGACTACACCATCTTGTAAAAACACCAGTGACGTGGGCCTCAGTTTTTAAAAGACCTGTCACTGTTACTTAGCACTTTTGGAAGTGAGTTCTCAAGGTCATGGTTTTGCCTCTGGTAGACTGAAATTTAAAATCATGGCAGTGTGTCCAAAGCAGGGACTGGCAGGCTTTCTCTGTAAGGGTCAGAAACATTGAAGACTTGGAGGTGTCCTGTGGTCTCTGTTGCATATTCTTGCTCTTAATCCTAACACACTTTTAAAACATAAAATCTGCCTTCACTCAAGCAGGCAGCAAGATGAAACCCACTATCCCTCCTGCTACAGGACTAGAGCCTTAAATGTTCGGACAGAAACGTAAGCACATTCTCTGTGTATCTGTGTGCATGTCCCCAGGTGCAGTGTGCCTGCACGTGTGTCAGGATGAGTATGGAGGCCAGAGGTAAGGTCAGGTGTCTTCCTCGATTGCTCTCTACTTCCTCCCCTCTTCTTCCCTCCCTCCCTTCCTTCCTTGACTTCTTTATTTGAGGTGTGTGGGTGTATACACACAAGCAGGTGTGCCATGCAGAAAGGCCAGAAGTTGACTTTGGCTGTTTTCTCTACTTCTTTCCACCTTACTTTTGAGATCAGGTCTCTGACTGAACCTGGAACTCCCCACTTCAGCTAGACTGGCTTCCAGGGAGTTCCAGGGAGCCTCCTGTCTCCACCTTCCTAGAGCTGGGGTGTCAGGTACTTGCCTCCCCAAACTTAGCTTTTTACATGTGTTCTGTGAATCCAAGCTCCCGTCCTTCTGCCTGTGTGGAAAGTACGTCACTGAGGCTCTCTTGATGCTCTTTTGTGTGATGCTTATCGTCTCCTGCTGTCGGGGCTGGACAGCCCCCTCCTTCACTTACAGGAATCTCTGTTTCATCTTCCTCTTCTGCTCTGTTTCCTTCTCTGGCTTTCTTTCCCTGCAGGGAAACGTGCCTCAGTCTTCGCATGCCTGGCCTCAGTGGAAAGCAGAGTGACTCCGTGTCACTCTGACGTGTCTCTTCCGAGGGTGCTGTGTCCTCACCTACTGTTTTGTCGTCGCTCTGGAGTTACTTGCATCTCATGGCTCCACTAAACCCATTCTTTGAAATCAATCTCCAGATCCAGTGGAAACTATAGACAGATTTTTCTTTGGGCCGCCAGCTCATAAAAAAATGACATGAGACTAATTATTAATTATGAAAGCTTGGCTTATAGCATATCCTTGTCCCATTAGCTCCTATAACTTAAATTAACCCATGTATATTCATCTCTGTTTTGCCACGTGACTTTTTCCCCCTCTTCCGTCTTGCACCTCCTGTTTCCTCTCCGTCCCCTGGCATCTCTCCCATGCCTAGATTCATATCCTATTCTCTCTCTCTGTCTTCCCAGAAATGCCACCTAATCTCCTCCTGTTTAGCTATTGGCCATTCAGCTCTCTATTAAGCCCATTAGAAGGCACAGTGTACAAAAAGATTATTCCACAACCGAAAACCAATACATTTCTCTTTCTTGGCCTGTTTATCACAGTCCGTCATTTTCTTGACAGCTGGTCTCTCTGTGCTCCAATGACACCTTGTGTGTGTGTGTCCCACGGTCGGCTTTCCACCTTTCCCCTTCCTGCTCCTATACTGCAGTCAGGCGTAGCATTCTGACCATACTCTGCCTTCCACCAATTACAGCAGCACTGTCTGTGCCAAGACACTTGCTGACCTCCTCCCTCTCCCAAGTCTGAAGGTCACTAACCTCGGGCATGGCCACCTGCAATCCTGGCGGTCACACTCCTCCTTCCAAGTAGGTTGTCCCTTATCGCTTTTATATATGGTGTGTGGGCTGGGGCACACCTGTGTGCCCACACAGACGCTAGAAGAGTGTGTCAGCACTGTCATCTCTTGCTAGCTACATGTCTTTTGAGACAAGACCTCACACTGAAGCTCACCATTGTGGCTGGATTAGCCTGCCAGCCAGGTCCTAGGATCACCTGACTGTGACCTCAAGCACTGAGCTTACAGCACAGGGAACCATGTCCAGCTTTCATGTGGGTGCTGGGGATTTGAACTCAGGTCCTCCTAGTTTACGAACAAGTCCTTTTACCCACTGAGCCATCTCCCTAGACCCTTATTTCCATCTTCAAAGAATTTTCCACTGTTTCATTATTATTGGGTATTTATATGGTGAGGTGGTACACAGCCAGCAAGTGTATGGAGGTCAGGGACAACTCTGTGGGGTTGGCTCCCTCCTAGGGATGGAGTCGGGTCGTTGGGCTTACAGACAAGTTCTTTCCCCACTGAGCCACCTCACTATCCTCTCTACTACCTTTAATGTGCTACCAGGCTCCCCAGGAGAGAGTTGAGAGCTGTTGGTGAAAGGCCTCCTCCCCTCTTTCCTCAGCATCCATCAGTGCCAAGGCATCACTTCTGCGCTCTAGTCTCTGGAGTCTGTCTCCTCCACGCCATAACTGCCCACTCGGGCTCCGGCTTCCATTGGCTCCAGGCTGTTCCGGCTCCCGCTGGCCTGCCTTCCTCCACACACAGTCCCCGTCTGTCTTCCACCCTGTTGCCGCCAGAGGGAGGCTTCCAGCGTGGAATCAGATGACATTTAAAACTCTAATGCCTTCAGAGACCTAGTTGGCTTGGTGCCAGGGCAGGAAAACTCTGTGAGCCTGAAGTGTTTTGTGCTGAAAAGTAGGAAGGGACCCAAAAGAGCCAGCCTCAGAAAAGGCCAGTGGCTGAGCTACAGCGGCTTGAACAACAAGGAACTATGCTGGATTATAGTTAGAATAAAGTAAACAGCCATCCATATGTGAATGAATGAATGAATGAATATGTTGACAAATGGGAGAGAGGAGATGCAGTTTGTCTCTTACAAAGGCCTAGAATAGAACACCTTGAAACTAAGCATTAAAGGAGGCTGAAGCAAGAGAATCGTGAGTTCAGAGCCAGGCTAGGCAAGCTCAAAGAGTCCAGTGTGTGTGTTGTTCTGGAGACAGGAAGGTAGCCAGAGATAAGAGATGGGGCGGGGACATCATCCTTGCCACGGTGGTAATTGTTGCAGGCGGATCCACTGGTGGGTACTGAGCACTGGGCAAGAATTTGAGAGAAATGGATTTTTATATTTTCCCGAATGATCTCCGATGTGTTTATTACCTATGAAAGGAAAACTGGTGGTTGCAGTGGAGAACCCTCAGAACCATGTAGCCCACTGACCCGTAGGAGACAGGTTCTTCCCAGTAGATACGGGCACCTTAGCATTTCCATAGCATTCCTGCCCCAAACCTACAACCACAGTGTGACCATAGAAACTAGCCAGCCCTGACTTGAAGATGCTGGCCAGCTCTGCAGAGCTGAAGTCTAGAAAGACAAGAAGAAGGAGCTGAAGAGATGGCTCAGCTACCAGCACTCACTGCAGAAGACCCAAGTTCAGTTCCCAGCACCCACTTCAGACAGCACATAGTGGCCTGTTCCAGATGACCTAACATCCCCTTCTAGCCTCTGTGGGTGTCTGCACACAGGTGGTGCACGTAAACCCACACAAGCACACATACATACATACATCCGTCCTTAAGAGCACTGTTAAAAGACGGATGGAGGGGGTCACAGATGGGTCTGCCTCTCTGTGGCAGTCCTCAGCTGTTCCTTTTTGACTTGGATGCTTCTTAGGGTGGCCCGTGACTTGGGCAGAGGTTTGCCCCTGATGACAAGCCATGATAAGAGTGTGACCTACTGGGTGTTTCAGATCTAAAACACCTGATGTCAGTGTTGTCCCAGTACCAGCTGTTTTTAGTTGGGTCACAACTGAAGACATCTTTTGGCCAATGCAGCTTTTCCTTTGTAACCAGGAAACAGATCTGGGGAACAATAATGATGCCCACCGTCCCTTGCCAGTTTCAGCATCCACCTACAGTTTGTAACATCTTTATTCCTCCAGTATTTATTAATTCCTTTTCTTACACAGCTGGATCGAAACAGTACCATTTAGTAAGGGGAGCATCCAGTGGAGGAACAGACTTTGAGCAGCCTGGAAAGAAGAGAGTTGTGGACTGTAATGTGTGGCAGGAGTGAGTTAAAACCTGAACTCCAGGAGTTGATACCACATTTGATTTTGTTCACGCTGTTTGTTTAGAAGTGCTGTTGCCATGGCTGCTAGAGGGGGGAAGCACCAGCTGGCTCTCTAAAGTTTTGTCAGTACCTCACATTCTCACTGGGACAAGGAAGGGTTAGTTGCACAAGATTAAGCCAAATAGTTTGTACTGTTGGGGTCATAGGCTGTGTCTTTCTCTGCGGGGGTGGTTGTTTCTGCTTGGAAGTCATTGTCTCTTGTGAATCTTTATTCCCATTGTTCCTGTGATGCCACGTGTGCTGCTTGCTACCTCTCGATCCCCAAACTCCTATATACACTGTAGATGTTTCCATAGCTGTCCTGTATATGTATATACACATGTGTAGCTTATGTGTGTACATATCTACACATGCTCCATGCTCCTGGAGGTCATGTGTAATCCTGGAGGTCATGTGTAATCCACCCTACCTTTTTTTTTTTAAGATTTATTCATTTAATATATATCAAGTGTTCTGCCTGCATGTGTCCCTGCAGGCCAGAAGAGGGCACCAAATCTCATTACAGATGGTTTTGAGCACATATGTGGTTGCTGGGAACTGAACTCAGGACCTTTGGAAGAGCATGCAAAGCTCTTAACCACTGAGCCATCTCTGCAGCCCTCCACCCTACCTTTTTAGACAGGATCTCTTCTTCTGTATCTACTCCCACAAGGCTCAGGGAACATCGCAGAAAGAGTCTGCGCCGGAGGATTTGGAGGAGTGTGCTATGAGATGCTCTCTTCGGGACTAAACAGACTGACACACTCATGGGCTCACAGCGGCTATAGGGACCTGCACAGGACCAAGCCTGCCAATAATGCCAGAGTAGATGGGGGTGGCTTCACCCAAGCTGAAGAGCTATTGGCAATTGGTGTTTGCTGGGGGAAGGGGAGTCATGAATATCAGGGATGTGGCCCCTGGTGGGTTGCCTGTGCTCATGCAGGCAGCACTGATTGGACCCAGTGAGTTACTGGTTTTTTTTTTTTTTAGAAAGGTCATGAAGGTGGGAGGAGCATGTTTTGTGGGGTCCAGAGGGATTTGAGGGTGGAATTGATCATGATACATTGTATAGACTGGAGAGCCGTCTCTGCTATTAAGAGCATGAACTTCAGAGTACCCAGGTTTGATTTCCAGCACCCGTATGGCAACTCACAACCATCTCCAGTTCTAGGGGATCCTGCACCCTCTTCTGGTCTCCATAGGCAGCAGGCAGGCAAAACACCAATACACTTAACATAAATAAATTTTTTAAAAATACATTGTATAGGCATTGTCAAAGAATAAGTTAAGGGGTCTGGAGAGATGGCTCAGAGGTTAAGAACACTAGCTATTCTTCCAGAGGTCATGAGTTCAATTCCCAGCAACCACATGGTGCTTCCTAGGTACCTATAATGAGATCTAGTGCCCTTTTCTGGCATACAGGCATGCAGAATGCTGTATACATTAAAAAATAAATCTTTCCAAAAAAATTTAAAAAAGAATAAATTAAAAGCGTTAATTTTTTTTTAAGACGAAGTCTCTCAGCCCCACCTGTTAGTAGATTGACCATTCAGCAAACTTTAGAAATCTGCCAGTTTCCACCCCAGCACTAGGGTCACAGATGCATGACCACCCACACATGGCTTCTTATAGGTGCTGAGG
>LOJH01008854.1:7838-19861 GCA_001685095.1 Ellobius talpinus
CACACACACACACACACACACACACACACACACACACACACACACACACGGATCTGAAGAAACATGCCCAATATTACTTAGCTACAAAGTGTTTGCACCAGGTCTCAATGTGGAGAGTCTGGCCAGATGGATCTCATCCCAAATGCCCAAAACAGGGTCTGGTGCATAACGCTTCCAGCTCCAAGCACAGCCACGATTTAAAAACAAAACAACAAACAAACAAGAAAACAACTGTCGCCAAGTGAGGGGGCGCCTGAGGAGGAACGCAGTTTAACAACTTCAAGTCTGGGCATTTGAGCCCTTGGAACCGCAGAAGATCTTATACCTTCCTGGGCCTCAGTTTCCCTCTCCCAGAAAGGTAATGGCACTGTCTTCAATCTCAGAAGCTCAATCAGGGACTCAGGCCTGCAAAGCAAGGCTTAACTAAGAAGCTAGAGGGGTCTGGGAAGCACACACTCATGGAAGAGCCCAGGGGTGGGGGTGATCACCTTTGCGGAGCTCGCGGTGCCACACGGAGACGATGGGTCCTGCGTGCTTGCGGTGGTGGATGAGCCACAGGGACAGGGTCTGCACGCTCTGCTGAGAGTTGCTCAGCTCCGAAAGCTTCTTTTCCAGCGCCGACTCTGAGAAGGAGGACATGGTGGCGACGGCGAGGAGCGGCCTGGGCCGCCCGGTGAGACGGGGAGAGCGAGCGCACTCGGCCCAGGCCTCCCCTGACAGGCTGTAGAGCTCGCCGCCGACTGACAGACAGCTGGGGGGGGATCAGGCTGGGGGAGGGGACAGGTATCCGCAGTAACAGCCGCCCGCGCCGCCGCCACAAGATGGCCACCCGACCTCTCACCCCGCCGCCACGGGGTCAAAGGGCAAGGGCCACAGCCGGGTGCCGAGAGCCTTCGGAACCGGAGGAAGACGATCTTTGAGAAGCGGGCAGTCTCTTTTGGCCTCGCTCAGGGGACAATCCCAGATCCTCGGCCACCAAAAGGCGCTTTAACCGCTCGCGCCCGCGCGCCGGCGCAGTGATTCCCACCGAAACCCTTTCTCCCGCTCCGGCAGAACCTTTCTGGCGCGGCGCGGCGCGCTACTTATGCGTCACTTCCGGTTAGGTGCAGGAGGCGGGAGAGTGAGGGAAAGACTGGAAGACGAGGTAAGAGTGGCGGGAGCGAATGGGAGTTCAGCAGCTTAGGAGCGTCCAGAAGCAGATCCTGAGGGGACACTGAGGCAGAAAGCGTGAGACCTGGGTGTGGGAAGGGCCGCGTCGCTCAGGTGGCTGGGCCAGGCCACCCATCCTTCCGTGCCCGCTGCACTTACACATAACCCTCCCCCACTCCCCCGCGCCAGCGCCTCAGGTTCCTTCATGACACGTACCCTTTGCAGACATCCACACCTTGGCTCTTGTTCTGTCTTCAGAAGTGATGTCCCTTTCCTCACCTGGTGGAACTGCGCAGCTCCCAGGACCACCTTTTCACGTCCAGTTCTGTAGTTTAGTCTTTAACAACCTCACCTCAGGAAGCACGTCTTTGTGTGCTGCTGGACTCTTGACTCAGTTGCTTGCTTAAATCATGGAATTACATCTGTAGTGATCTGTTCTGTCTCTTTAAGAGACGAGCCACGCCCACTCTCCCCACCCGTCTGCTGAGACAGGCAGCTTCCAGTCTGAGTTCCTCCTCTTTTCCATCTACCTCTGGAAGAGGCAGCTTCTGCCTCTCCCCACCTCTTCTCTTCCCCTTCTATCCCCCCTCTCCTCTTCTCCCATTTTCCCTTCCCCTCCATAACCCTCTTAATAAATAATCCAACCTCATTCTGCATGGCGTGCCTATCCATGTCTCTGTCTCTTGCCTGCCACCGAGTGTCTCCCTGCCCTGGACCAGCCACCGCTTGGGGACTTGCAGCCATCCCTGACTGGCTGCTCTCAGTGCCCGCTGCCTGCTGCCACATGGTCCCCTGCCACCACTTGGGGACCTGCAGTCGTCCCTGCCTGGGACTGGCTGCTCTTGGGACCCACTGCCCCCTGCCTGCCGCCGCTGGGGATCCTGCAACATTTTTAATAATCCATTTCAACATCCTCTGTTGTATTGACTTTTTTTTTGAGGGGTGTGGAGAAATGGCTCAAACGAATGAGGACCTAAGTTCCCAGTCCAGCACTCGCTAAAAAACCCAAGTTGGCAGGCTGGTGGCGCATGCCTTTAATCCCAGAACTCAGGAGGCAGAGGCAGGCAGATCTCTGAGTTCCACCAGAGCGAGTTCCAGGACAGGCTCCAAAGCGTCACAGAGAAACCCTGTCTCAAAAAATAAAACAAAACAAAAAGAAGCCCAAGTTGGTGGGCCAGGCCTGTGACTCCAGTGCTGTGGATTGAGGGAGGAGGATCGCTGGAGTTTTCTAGCTGCCAGCCTAACTCCAGGTCAGTGAAAGACCCAGCCTCAAAGGAGTAAGATGGAGAGTGACTGAGCAGGACACCTGACATTCTCCTCTGGCCTCAGTGCATACACCCACCCAAGCATACACACCCACAACTTCTTGTTGCTGAACTTCTTAGTTGTGGGCCCATCCCAGCCTAGAAAACATTCCTATAGTTGCTGCCCGGGTTTCTTAACTGCTCTGTTCTTAGTATACATGCTTTGACCCTTCACCTGGACTACTTCATGATCAGAACTGGCACAGTGAGCATTTGCTATGTGCTAGGCACTTTTCAAAGCTATGAAGTAGGTTATTATAGTCTCATGATTTAATGAGTGAGGAAACAAGTATAGTGATCACAGAAGTCCCAAGATCACATAGCTAAGATCTGAGTGAAGAGAGAGTATATCTTAGTGTGTCCCAGTGTCTGGGAACAAAGCTGAATTCATAGCTGATTGAGTGAATTAGCATAAAAGTCAACACCTACTCATAATTATAAGCTGGAGCTTTTGTGCTGTGTGTGGTGGCGCACACCTTTAATTCTAACACTTGGGAGGCAGAGGCAAGTGGGTCTCTGGGAGTTCAAGGACAGCCTGGTCTATATAGTGAGCTCCAGTCCAGCTAGAGCTACAAAGTGAGACACTGCCTTAAAAAAGGGGGGGGGGCTTGGGCTTTTAGGTACCCTTGTAGGGAGTCTGTATCCAGCATACTACTGCCTTCTAAATCTCAGTCCTTGACAGTGTTGCTCTCGAGTGGGGACTGTCGTCACCGTTTCATAATGAGAACACATAAAATGTGGTTAAGTAACCTATCTGAAGTTGCTCGGGCTTAGCAAGAAAATGGCAAAACTAGAATTCAGTCAAGGTTGCCTGATCCAGAGTCTTCACATGTTAGCCAAAGGTTCTTTCATTCAGTAAAATAGTTTTTGAGCACCTGTGTCTGAAGCACTGTTCCTAGGAAACACAAAGCATCCATGTCCTTGGGAGCTTACCTTCTGCTAGAGAAGATAGAAAAACAGGCATGCAAATATAAAATGAGTCAAAAATGATCTGGGAAGCTAAGGGGAGTAGAGAGTACATGGGGGCTGAGAAATATATAAGTTGGTCACACAATAGTCTGTTGTATATGCCCTTTAGAGAGGATAAAGCAAACATTTGGTAAGCGTGCAAAGAATTAGCCATAAGCTGTCTTTCCAGGTAGCGACAAAACCAACTTCAAACCCTTGTTTACACTTTTGAGGAGTGGAAAAGCGGGTATAACCAGAGTGATAGAAATCAGAAGGGTAGCTAGACATGAAGCCAGAAAAGTGGAGGGACCATGCCACGTGGGCACGTCCGGGACAAGTCAGGATCTAGCATTTCTCTGAATGGACAGTAGCAGTTGAAGGCAGAGCATTTTCTCTTACTGCACTGCACTGTCGTTACATTTGCACAGAGGCTTGGCTTACATAAGCAAGGCTATTTTGTTGGAAACAAGTCATGGTACAAGAAAGATAGGAAGACCAGTTTGTCAGCTCTTGTAATAATCCAGGTGAAAGTATGACTCAGGCCAGGATTGTACCAGTGGAGGAAGCAGGAAAAGATGGACTATGGAGATATTTTAGAGAAAACGGTTAACAGGATTTGCTGATAGACTGGGTTTAGATATGAAAGAAGACAAGGGTTGAGGTAGCCCCAGAATACTGACCTATGCAACTAAAAGGATGGAATTTCTGTTTACTGAATTTAAAAAAAAAGAAAGGGAGAGAGAGAGAGAAGCAGAGTTGGGAACTAAAAAGGACAGGGTGAACATGTTTGATTGAAAATACCTATCTAGGAACAGTCACCAGTCACTGCTCAGTGTCTGGGGAATTGATTCCAGGACACACGCCCCACCATACACACAGGCACCACGCCATCTCTAATTTATATATAGGACAATGTAAATGATGTGTAAAACCTGTTACACAGGTCAGGCTGTGGCAGCACACACCTTTAATCCCGGCATGAAAAACAAAACATAGCAAAAAAAAAGGACATTTTTTTAAAGAATTAATAAGGAGTAGAGTACATGTTCAATACAATTGCAGGCTTTTTTTTAGCAAATATTTCTGGTCTGTGCTTGGTTGAATTGGTCGCTTAGGGCTCCCAGGTACAGAGGGCTACCTATACAAATACATAGGCAATTGGACTTAACAGTCTGGAATTCAAGGGTAAGTTCTGGGCTACAGATAAAATATGAGTCCTAAGGGAGAAGGTGCAGAGAGAGGCTGAGACTTAGGACATGTTACCGTTGAGAGATCTGGAAGATGGAGGTAATAAGATTATGCACCTTAGCCTCTTCAGTCTTTTAATATTAATTCTAGGGGTTAATTTTCAAGTCCTGAGCCAGCCTTGAATCTCTGGAGCAACTTTACTTTGTTGTAACCTATAGCTTTTTACATACTGGCAAAGTAGATGTCCTGATATTTAGTTTAGAATTTGTGTGTTTGTAGACATGAAGGAAATTAGTCTTTAGGTCTTTGTTGTTGCTATTTATATTAATTAACTTTGTGTGTGTGAGTTCACACATGCATGCCTAGCACTCCTGTGGATATCAGGACACTTTGAAGGAGATAGCCCCCCCAACCACTAAGCCGATTTTTCGGTAACCTTCCCCTTTAAACACCTTAAAATGTTTTTGCTAATGTTTGTTTATTTTGTGTGCTCATGGGTAAGTGTGTGTACATGGGTGTGTGTGCGTGCATGCCCATGTTGAGGTCAGAAGACAGCTTTTCAGAGTAAGGTTGCTCTTTCTACTATGTGGGTCCCACGGATTGAACTGTTATCAGACTTGATGGAAGTGCTTTTACCTGCTGAACTGTCTTACCATCTGTAGTCTTTTTTATTTTCTTTTTATATTTATTTGTTTATTTTGAGGCAGGGTCTCTATATAACCTTGTCTGTTCTGGAACTCACTGTGTAGAACAGGCTGGTCTCAGACCCACAGAGATCCTCCTGCCTCCACCTCTCTAGTGCTGGAATTAAAGCCTAACCGTGGCCTTAGTCTTTAGTTGTGTGCCAGTGTCCTATTGACTTCAGAAAATGGAAAGTGTTTTTTCCTCTTCTCTTTGTATATTGTGTGGAGCTGATGCTCATTCAACTCTAAATGTTGTTTAAAATTTGCCAATGACTTCTTCTCTTTTTTGATGAATATTTTAGCGACAAACTTGTGTTCCACAAAAGTTGTAAAGCTTCTACACCAATCTTTCTAATATGTAATTGCAGTGATTTGATTTAAACCATTTAGTCTCTGCTGTGGTTGGGATATGGTTTGAGGGTCCACTAGTGCTTGGTGTATTGAAACTTAATCTCCATTGTGGAGTATTGAGAAAGTGGGCACTTTGGCATTTAGAGGTATGGCCTTTGGGAAGCAACTGAGATTATTAATAATTAAGAATGTTAAAGTAGAGCTCCCCAGATTGAAGTAGCTTTATATAAGGAGAATACCAGGCTACTGCATTCATGCACTCCCTGTCTCTTGTCACATGATGCCCTGTGCCACTTCGGGGACTCTGCTAACAAGCAGATCATCACCTAGCACAGCCCATAAGCTTTGTACCTATACAACTGTGAGCCAGAACAATGTAGTCTGTCTCTCAGTATCTGTGGGGGGAGGTGTTTTAGTTGTATTGCCGTTTATTAAAACTAATATGTGTTTATAGAACAACATGAATAGTTAATCATCCTTAACTGCACACTTGCTTTATCCTACTACAGATCATTTACAAATGCAGTTTTAAATCTTTTTGTATGGTGTATGTGTGTATGATATATATGGATGATTGTGAGTATGAGTTTGGGTGTCAAGTGCCAAAGCATGCGTGTGGAGGTTAGAGGACAATCTCAGGTGACAACCTTTGTCTTCCACCTTGAGATGGGAGTCTCTTGTGGTTTGCAGCGGGGTCTTTTAGTTGTTTGCCACTGTATGGAGCAGGCTAGCTGGCCTGGGAGTTACAGCAAGTATCCTGTCTGTACCTCCAGTCTCGCTGTAGGAGCACTGAGATTACATACAGATGCTGCTACTGTACCCACTTTACACGGGTGCTGGAGATTAAAACTCAGGTTCTCATGCTTGCTCACACAGTAAGTGCTTTACCCACTGAGCCATTTCCCCTGTTCTTGATGCAATTTCTTTTTAAAAGCTTCTGCTCATTTTTGTCTTTGTACAATTTTCAAAACTTTCTTGAAAGTGGAATTTATGTGCACACGTCTGAAAAGAGTACAAATTTATGGTGTGGTAAATGCTTTCTGGGTTACTATCAAAAAACTGCCTGTATGACTGAACCTTTACATTGTCACCTTCTTTAAAAAGATTTATTTCATTTTTTATTTCTGTGTTTTTGGGGAGGTGGAATAGACACACATGAGTGCAGGTGTCTGCAGAAGCCAGAAGTGTTGGCTCCCCTGGAGTTGGAGTTAGAGATGTTTGTGAGCTTTCTGATATGGGTGCTGGGAACTGAACTCGGATCCTCTGTTAAGAACAAGTGCTCTTAACTGCTGAACTATCTTTCCAATCCTCACTGTTTTTTTCATTTAAAATGTTTTTATGCCAGCCTTCCTTCCACTGTCCCAAACTATAAGACATTTTAATAAATTGAAATTAAAGAGGACTATAGCCTCTAGAATATTCTATTAACCTGAGCCTTACCCCAAACCAAAACTATCATTTTAGTAAAGGCTGGGCTGGGACCTTGCACAGATAATGAATGATTCGGTGAAGGGGCATCCCTGAGAATTGAGTCTTCAGTGGGCCCTGAGTGCTCCGACTGCATTGCTCACTGACCTGTCTTCCCAAGTTCTATAGTGGCTCAGCTAGACTTATGCTCATGAATTCTTCTGTAAAAGCATTTAATAGGAATGCCCCAATGAGATGTCTTTGTCCTACAGTATTACAGTATGTCTTCAAATAATTAATAAAAGATACAGAATCTAATTATAATACTCCCGTTCTACTTTTTTAAGTTCAGGGGGTCTAGGAATCATCATAGTAACTGTGATAGAATCTTGGTCCCCAAGAGCAGAAACGAGAGAAAGGAGAGAGAGACAGACAGACAGAGACAGAGACAGACAGAACAAACCTGGAAAGATTACTGGAATCCATTAGCTATTGGATAAGAGTTTTCCATGTTCAAAACTCCAGCTGGCACAGGAATAATGGTAAATGTACCTTATGGGTACCCATGGATAAGGTAAATGCATTCTAGTACTGTGCTCATCTTCATCTGTCTTCAGAGATATGTCAGAAATTCCCGTCTTCCGTAGCTCTCAGCAAAATTCTTTGTCAATATGAAGGTCATATAGAGGTGCCCTGTGTCTGGTACACACTGGAAGGTGCACAGTGAGGGAGAGAGAGCACAGGATATGGAGGTTCACGGATAGAAACACCCCAGTGATAGTTGGATTCATTTGTTCCTAAGCAGAGGCAGCACAGGACCCACAGTGAGCAAACCTGTGTGGGTTGCAGTGTGGCTCCAGAAGGTCTTTCTGTTTGGTAAGGCACAGGGGTGATCTTGAAAAGCAGCAGAATCACTACAAAGTCACACCCCATCAAGGATGACAACCTCACTAGAGCTGCAGCTGGGAGTTCTCTGCCTTCTGAGATTTTGTCATAGTAACAAATCAGACAAATACTGTCTGAATTGCCTGATTAATTCAAAAAGTTATTTAAGGTGTTCTTGTGATGTCTGCAAAACCTGCCCTGCTATTCGATTTTGTCATTATTGCTAACATGATGTCCTCTCTCCTTTTCTCACTGTCTACCCTTTTGGTCTTGCTAGAAGTTTTTCTTGTTGATCTTTTCAAAGAACCAGTCTTCATTGATTTCCATTTCTTCTCATTAGTTTTTGCTTTGGATCTTTATGATTTCTTTCATTCTGCTTGTTTTAAGGTTAGTTTACCTTTTTTCCCCTAGGTTCTTGGGAAATGAGAGTTTAGATTTGTTGTTGTTATTTGAAATCTTTCCTTTTTTCTAATATA
Organism: Ellobius talpinus; assembly: GCA_001685095.1. Classification (NCBI taxonomy): domain Eukaryota; kingdom Metazoa; phylum Chordata; class Mammalia; order Rodentia; family Cricetidae; genus Ellobius; species Ellobius talpinus. Next base: position 16,230 of record LOJH01008854.1, read on the forward strand.
TAACAGTATTATAAATTCACTCCTGGGGTGGGAGTATATAGTTCAGTGGCAGAGTACTTGCCTAGCATGTGTGAACCCCTGAGTTCAATTCCGACCCACACAAAAATAAATAAAAATTTACTTCCCAGTGGTTATAGGTGTTTTCTTCATTTTTATAAACTGAGTTCTCTCTCTCTTCTCCTCTCTCTCTCTTTCCCTTCCCCCCTCCCATGCACACACATTTTCTAGTTTGTTTTTTTCCCCTCCACAGTACTGGAAGTTGGACCTTTGTGCATGTTAGGTTAGTGCTCTACCACTGAGCTACAACTATGTAGCCTGCCTAGTCTGGAACTCCAGAGATCTGCCTCTTCAGTACAGATAAAAAAAAAAGTGCATCATCACTCCCAAGTGCCTCAGCCTCTTAAATGCTGGGTTATAAGCATATATCACCACCCAGAAAAGAAAAAAGAGATACTATATTTTTGTTTCATGCATTTCTTTGCATTTGTTTGTCTTAAAGTGTCCTTTTGTTCCATGTGCTGTTTACTTGTCCCTTTTGTGAGGATTTCCCAATACCCCTCTTAGTGATTTCAAACTTGATTCTGTTATGTTTGAAGAATATTCTCTGTATGATTTTAGTTCTTTTAAACTTGTTGAGTTTGGAGGCTGGACAGATGGTTCTGAGGCTAAGAGGATGTACTGCTCATGCAGAGGACCTGAGTTCAGTTCCCAGCACTGGACTCCATAAATTCCTCATCCACAAAATGAGCCCAAGCTTCAGAAAAATGAAATGAGGCCCACACAAGAAACAGGTTCAGATGAAAGGTTTGTCTCAAGCACCCATTGAACTTTTATGGAATGAATGTTTTGCATACATGTATGTATGTGTATCACATATGTGCCTGCTGCCCACAGAAGTCAGAAGAGGGTGTTAAATCCCTTGAAACCGGAATTGTGGATGGTTCTCAATCACCGTATGGGTGTAGGGAACTGAACCTAGGTCCTCTGCAAGATTAACAAGTGCTTTTAGCGCTAAACCTCACTAGTCCCGTGGCCTATCTTGGCATTGTTCTGTGGGCTCTTGAAAAGAATGGATGGTATGCACTTGTGGAGTAGAGTTTTATACACATAGCATAGCTCTTGTGGGTGGTGGTGGTGTGACTTCTCCAGTGTCTTTGTTGATTTTTCTGCCTAGTTATTTATTAGTTGTTGACTGAGGAGTGGAGATACCTCCATCTGTGCTTATCAATTTTGCCTACTTGTAGCTTTTTATTTAATTTTTCACGTTTGTCAGCTGTTGTTTTGTGTGTGTAATTTGGAAGTTCTATTTCTTAGTGAATTTACTCTTTATTATATTATATGATGTTCCTTTCTTTCTCAGGTAACCTTGATCTGAAGTCTAGTATCTAATACAGCTCCTATTCTTAAATTAATGTTTGCATAGTAATATCTTCTCTGTCCTTTGGCTCTCATCCTACCTGATTGTTACATTAAGTGAATTTCTTGTAAACAGTCTTATAATTAGATCATGATTTTAAATCCATTCTGTCAGTCTCTACTTAAATGTAATTGGTATATTTAGGCCCTTTATATTTAACATAATTTTTGATATGGTAGAGCTCAAGCCTGATTTTGATTCTGTTTTTATTTCTGTTTTCTTTTTTCAACCTTCCCACAGGTTGTTTGAATAACTCCTTGAATTCCATTTGATTTACTTACGATGTTTTTATATCTCTGTGTGTATCCTTTTCAATGGTTATTGTACCTTATAGGCTTGTAATTTACCAGTTCTAGCTAGGAGGAAGGCCAAGCAGAAAGCAACAGAACTTCAGTGTGCCGAGAGTTTGAGATCTATCTTCTTTTGCTCATTTACTGAGTAAGGAGACCATAGGCAAAGCTGTAACTCTAAATGAGTACATCCTTTAGTGGGGAGACAGACATAATCTGTCATTTGAACCCAAGACTGTATTCCTCCAAACACCCTGAATATGACTGTCAGTGGAGTGTTGAATCTCTTTCATTGCAGAGCTCCTGCTTTTCAGGAGACCCTGCATAGACTACTGCATTGCCCAGTTCCTACTCTTGACTGACCTTGGTTTGTTTGTTTTGTTTTGAGACAGGCTTGCTTGCTTGCTTTCTTTTTCTTTTTTTCTTTTTTTCCTGAGATAGGAGTTCTCTGTACTTTTGGAGACTGTCCTGGAACTAGCTCTTGTAGTCTTGAGCTCACAGAGATCTGCCTGCCTCTTAAAGACATGTGCCGAAACTGCCCGGCTGACCTTGTGAACTCTTACAGCCATAGATTCTTAAGCATTCTGGCACCCTCAGAATAGATTGCTATTCAGTAGTTCTGGCGTGGAGCCCAGGACATTGAACTTAAGCTGTAGCCCCTTAATTCTGATGAACAGATTGGGAAGCCCTGGTATAGTACAAAGAATACACCAGCCTTTGGAGTCAGTCTTGAGACAGACCCTTTGTCTGATACCTCTTCACTGCATGGGCCTTCACTTCATCTTTCTGAGGCTTGGGCTCCTCAGTTTGTGGATGAGGAATTTATGGACATAAAGTATCTAGCATGGTCAGGTACAGTGGTACGCGCCTTTAATCCCAGGGTGCGAGAGGCAGGGACAAGTGGATTTCTGTGAGTTTGAAAACAGCCTTCTCTACATCATGAGTTCTAGACTAGACATGACTACATAGTGAGACTCTGTCTCAAACAAACAAGAAAACAAAAAGCATGGGGGCTAGGGAAATGGCTAAGTAGGTAAGATGCCTGCTACAAGAGCATAAGGACTTGGGTTCCAATCCCCATCGCCCACGTAAAAACCCAGGAACAGTGCTATGTACCCATGATCCTAGCACTGGGAGCATTTTATTTTTCTCCACAGCGCTTAGCACCCGCCCCCCGTCAAAACAGATTGCCTGCCTACCTTGGATTATGGCCATTAGCTGCATAAATAGCACTTTGTGCCAAGATTAAGAAACGGGCTAGGCAGAAATCGAACTTTCTGAAGCTTATATTTGAGTGGGGGGGGGAACTAAGGGGTAGAGATAGGTGGATTCTTCAAACTCATTGACCAACCAGCCTAGCAGAGTCAATGAGCTTCAGATACAGTGAGAGGCCCTATTTCAAAAAATAAATTGAATGCAGTTAAGGAAAGACATCTGATGTTGACCTCTGGCCTCCATTCACATGCATGAGTTTTTGCACCCAATGTGTATACATCCACACTACAAGTCCAACACACAAATGCTTAGAACAGAGCCTAGCATAGGGTGGTTTTTGTTTGTTTGTTTTTAATTATTTATCTTTATTTTATTCATGTGAGTGTTTACCTGTGTGTATGTCTGTGTACCATATGCATGCCTGGTGCCTGTGAAGGTCAGAAGACGACATCAGATACCCTGGAATGAAAGTCCCACATGTTGTGAGCCACCTTGTAGAATCATACCCAGATCATCTGCAAGAGCAGCAAGTGCTCTTGACCAATTTGGACTTACTCCAGCCCCCAGAGGATGACAATCTTTAAATAAACAAACAAAAACAATACTAATTTTCTTCCTCTTCAGGAATTGTATTGGAACTTTTTTTTAAAAAAAAGATTTATTATGTATACAGTATTTTCAGTATTCTGTCTGCATATGTGGCTGCAGGC
>LOJH01008855.1:0-29101 GCA_001685095.1 Ellobius talpinus
TGGGGGATACAGGCTCTGGGGGGAGGCAGGCTCTGGGGGGGACACAGGCTCTGACAGCCTATCTGTGTCTCCAGTGACAAAATGAGACTCTGACTCTGTCCTGGGAAATACAGTGCTCCTGACCAGAGTGGGGAAATACACTGCAATATGAGATGAGCTCTAATCAGACCTCTCTTTTTCTTTTTAAAGATTTATTATGTATACTGTTTGGCTTGCATATATGCCTTCAGGCCAGAAGGGAGCACCAGATCTCATTACAAATGGTTGTGAGTCACCTTGTGGAGGCTGGGAATTGAACCCAGGAAGAGCAGCAGCCAGTGCTCTTAACTGCTGAGCCATCATCTCTCCAGCCGTCTAAACGGACCTCTTGAGAGCTGTTCACCAGACTCCGCCTCCTTCATCTAAGTGAGGAACTCAGCTGCCTACCTCAAGCAAGCAAGTTCTGCAGGGGTCCTACCAACCCAGCACAGACGACTCCCCTGGGCAGGCATGTACTGTTCCTGTAGAGTGCTGCCCCTGTTTTGACACAGTAGCCCATTTTCATGGTGTAAATGTTTCCATGGTGACTGTTCCAAGCTGTGAATGAGCCATGACTATGCAGACCTGGGAAGAGGTAATAGAAAGTACTACCAAGCCGCTCCCAACACCCTCAGGCCTACAACGGTCACCCACGCAGGCAGAAGTGGGAATGAATTCCCTGGTCTCTCAGCTTAGTGGCCTCTGGGGGACAAGAAAGTGGCATGTGTCTCAGGGAGGCGAGGGTAACCCCTACTGAGTCTAAGTTCCTTCGGGGACACGGCCACCCTAACCAGACTGTTCATATGGAGAAGGTGCCAAGAACTAGAGAGTATTCAATAGGACAGAAGTCTTCAGGATCTGTCCCCTCAGGGTAAGAGGAGAAGGTGCGTCTGGGAGGCCAGGCCAGACTGGGAATCTCTGTGCTCAGCCACACCTGTCCCTGGGCCTCTCACCGTGAGATACCAGAGAGTGGCATGGTAACTGCCCACAATAGACACTGCGCAGCTGCCAAGGCTGGAGCGCCAGGCCACCCAGGGACAGCACGGGCCTCCCTCCGGAGCCCAGTAACCCAGACCCTGCGAGAACAGCAGGGGTCGCCCTCGGCTTTGTTGCCTGTTTTCTTGACTTCTGAAGACAGAGAGGTTCTCTCCTTCACTCCTGTAACCAGATCATGTTGGCCGGAACTGGGAGTTAGCAGCCATGGTTGTGGCTCTCCGCCATCTTCCTTAGCTGCCTCCCGACCTTCGGCAAGGTCTTGGCATCTGAGACAAAGGGAGGGATGCTTCAACCTGGGTGTGCCTGACAAGCCCTAACCATCCCTCCCTTCTTCCTTCCCTGGTATCGTTGGTCTGCTATGCAGCCCACTGCCTCAGCCTCCTCAGTACTGGGGTTACAGGTACCTACCACCAAACCTGGTAATACTGTATCCTAAATAAGTCCCCGAAGGACACAGAGTCAGTATGACATTCTGGATATCTGGATACATATTTTAGAACAGTGTCCCAAACTAAACTATAATCCTAAATAAAACCTGCAGCAGAGACACATCAGTGGTTGCATCTTAGGAAATTATGGTTTGCAGAGAATCCCAACATGCCTATATTCTTTCTGAAAACATGTTTTTAAAGAAAGAGGTCATGGATTTGAGAGACAGCAAAGAGGGAAGGATTACATAGGAGGGGCTGGAGGAAGACAAGAGGAGGGAGGAAATGATGCAATTATATTTTAATTTCAAAAATAAAACAATACCTACAATATTTTTTATTTCTTGGGTGGAACATACAGCATATACCCATGCCCAGGGTGTGTGTGGAGGTCAGAGGACAGCTTTTGAAAACTGGTTCTCTCCTTCCACAATGTATTTCCTGGGGATAGAACTTGGGTTGTCAGGCTTGGCGCAAACGCCTTTATTGGCTGAGCCATCTCAATGACCCGAGGGTCTTCATTCTTTCTGGACTCCCACTCAGACAGGACCAGGGAGGATGGCTCTCACTTCTGCAGGCAGATAAAGGACCAGCAAGCTGACAAAACCCTCTAGTGTAAACAAGAGGTACTTCAAAGATGGAAGCTCCCCGCCTACATGTTCGCCAGCACGCCACAGGCTGTAGAAAATGAGGGCTGCTTGGAGGAAGTACCTTCAAAGCCTCAGGTGGGCCTCCCTTGTTGCCGCTTATGGAGAGCAGGGCACTGCAGATGCCTGGGGTAGGGCACAGACTGTACTGCAGGGCGACGGCACTGCTGTGGGACCAGCACCGTCTCCTGACTGCCAAAGCCTCACCCGTGCTCTCTGGTCTAGCGCCTGATGGGAGTACAAGCTGGAACAGGCCCTGTCAGGGGAAGTCAGGGCAGAGCCCAACAGCACAGCAGTCACGAGTTCTCCCACAGCCTGGCAGGTCAGGCCCTCCAGCCCCGAGCAGCTGCCAAGAGGCTTTCCAGGCCCTCGTGCACCGGACCAGTTCTCTGAGAATGGCCAGGTTGCTTCCTTTCTCAATGTCTAACCTTTTCCTTGATAAACAACAATGTAATTGTACCAAACTTTGGAGTGTAGAGACAGGAAGAGAACTCTCCATGATTTCACGGTGCTGGGTGGGCATGCCTACCTCCCAGCCCAGAATCACTCTGCACTTTATCCACCTCCTACTGGGGAAGCAGGGCTTGGGTCCAGCATCCACTCCCAGCAGACAGTCCATAAAAGTCTGTAGGAAGGATGTTGACGTCCGTGTCCAAACAGACAAGTGACCCTAAATCTCTGCCTCTGCTACCCCGAGACTCCTTTCCCCATGGAGCGTGTGTTTACTCCCTGTCGTCACCATCTGCGCTCAGGTTATTGAATCCATTTTCCTAGGTTGCTACACGTAAGGGCTCTTTCCCTCCTTGATACACTGTCAGTAAACCTCTCAAGATATGTGTAGATTCACATGGAGTTGTAAAATCTAAGTTGCACCTGGTGGTGGTGGCGGTGCATGCCTTTAATCCCAGCACTTGGGAGGCAGAGGCAGGCAGATCTCTGTGAGTTCGAGGCCAACCTGGTCTGTAGAGTGAATTCCAGGATAGCCAGGACTATTTCACAGAGAAACCCTGTCTTGAAAAACAAACAAAACAAGACAAAAAAACAAGTTACTCAGTTTCTCCTAATGGCAGCGTCTCGCAAAACTACACAGAGCTGCCAAAGCCGACATGCTGACCTCACGACAGTGGAAGGTATTTCCTTCACCACCAGCGTTCTCTAGGTGGTTTGCTTGTTTACATGCTTGGTTTTTTGAGTCACATTTTTCATTTGTTCCTTTTTTGCATTTGAAGTTCTCTTTGATGACATCTTAGCCTGAGAGTTTTTGCCATACTCCTTCACTACACAATGGCAACCAACCACTTTACAAGATTTCTCTCCATCTGCGTCACAGAAGCCCATTCCCCTAGTTTCTCATTAACCTTAGCTAGGCTGACTTGGTGCATAGTGCAAAGGGTCTCCACCAACTTGGATACATAGGTTCATCACGACTGGATGCAGGCATGCAAAGATGGGCTTGGTGTTAGTCTAAGGGTTTGGCAGCTTCTCAAATTCATGTGCTAGGCTGACACATGGACCCACAGTCTACAGAATCCAAAGCTGGCCTTATGCATGCCAGGCAGATGCCCTTGGGGACAATGCAGGGGACAGTGAGTCTGAGCACTCTAAGAACCAGTCTCCCAGGCCCGTGAAGGACATCTTCCTGGATCTATTCATGACCCTGAGTGCAATAGTTTGAGCCTGGTGCTTTTCCACGAGGCCTTCCACCCTCCTGCTGTCTTGGTGGGTGGCCTTTAAATCAACACAGCTTGGATTAGGACCTGGCTGGGAGGGTGTGAGTCCTAGGGAACCTGATCAGGTCCCTGGCTAGAAGCCTGGGACCCACAGCTGAGGGAGTAGAGGACACAGGGCAGCTGGAGTCAACTAGCACACATCCCAGCAGGTGTGCTGGATCCCACTCAGCCTCCTTCAGCACGAGGTCAGTATTGCCAAGGGCCAGAGGGCAACAGAGGCCCAACACTTCCAAAGTCCAGGGAGATCGTTGAGCATTACAGAGTCCAGACGCCACTTCAGATGGCTCCAGCCCGCTGGAAAGAAGCCACCCTGCTGAAGTACCCTCCACAGCTCTCTTGGTTTTCAAGTCCCTCTTCTCTTTCAGCCCAAGGTGTGGACACCTTGCTCTCTGAAGCCATGGCTAACTGCCATTCAGGGGTGAGGCCAGTGAGACACTTGTACTCAGAATCATCTGTGGAGAGCACAGAGCAGGTGAGAGAGGAGGAAGGTCCACGTCTGACTATCAGGCTGTCCAGGCCCAGGAAGCTGGCCAAGTATTTTTTATTTGTAATTTCTTTTGCTTCCTGTGTTAAGGGCCTATGAGTCCAAGCAAAAAGGTCGAGAAAGAACTGAGTGACTTGATATTCTCACCAAACATCCTCCCAAAGTGCGCCAGGTGGGGGGTCTGGTCATCAGAGGACCCTGGCTGGCTGTCACCGTCAAGTTCCTGCTCCTTCATCTTTCTTTAGTAAAACTTCTGATAACCTATGCTAAACACCTGGGCCTAGGAGGGACCATGAAAACACTAAAGGCTTGCTCAATGATATAGTTGGGTGTCAGGCTCATTCTGTGAGATGCTGGGCAGGCTGTGGGGGTGCAGCAACATGGCAAATGTCACCAGCCTACTGGTGCTGCCTCCATGACTTCTACCCAGTTCTGCTTCTGAACTGGACATATTAAGTCCATAGCTTCATAGGAGGTGGTATGGCTTTCCCCAGTCAAGTAAGTGGGACTTTGGTGACCACACATGGACTTTGGTGACCACACTGGCCACACTCTACCAACACTTGCTGAGGTGTCCAGTCTGACAGAAAGTGGTCAAGTGGAGAATTGAACCCTGGTCTGTGCTAAGTCCACACAGCCTCACAGTTTTGCATAAAATGGAGTTGGCCAGGAGCCTGATGGTGCACCAACTCTCACATGCCTGAAATTAATTTGCCAGTGTCTTCAGTCATAGTATCTGATTGGCTCAGAGAACAAAAAGGAGGCAGCCTCTCCATCCTCTCCATCCTCTCCAGGGAATCAATAAGCCACAGACTCTGCGTTCCATCTCTGATGAAATGCAGATTTCTCATTATGAGAAAGCCTTCATCTAAAAAACACAATAAAGGCTGAGAAAGGAAATGAATATGCAATTTATAGAGGGAAAAAGGTCTCATCAGCCATCAAAGATGACTCCATTTCCCCTACCAATGAAGGCCTGCTTTTAAAAGAACAACACTGTGCCTTGGCAGTATTTGTTGTTGTCATGGATATAAAGAAGTAAGATGTCCATCCTACAGATAGGGTAACAACAACTGGAAGGCAAATTCTGCAGAAGTACTCAAATCTTAGAGTTCTGTTTACCCTCTGACCCAACAATCTCCTATGAAAGAATATATCCTAATGCAGAAATCACAAGTAAGTGCAAGGCCACATGAACAAGAATGCCCATGGTGGCCCTGTCTACAATCAGGGTTAGTGTCAGGCATGGTGGCTCATGCCCATCATTTCAGGGCTTGGGAGGCTGAGGCAGAACTGCCATGAGTTCAAGATCAGTCTGTACTACAGGATGGGTCCCAGGGCAACCTGAGCTACGGACTGAGAGCAAACAAGCAAACAAAAGAGTCACAAACAACTGTATCATGCAATGATAATCATAAAAGGCTGGCTATCGTGTGTCCACACAAAGGAGCTGGATGGAGCCACTAGAGTGGCCATGTGGGAGAAGGCCCCATGGTGACAGGCTTAATGATGTAGCGGGATGTCCTTCACCCATCACTGGGAGAGTGTTTCCAGACAAAGAGCATATTGCTCTCACCTCATTTTCAAACAGAGCACAGAGCTCGCTGTGTGCCCCAGCAGGCATGCAGGTTTGGGGTGAACAGCAAATGCTATCTGTCCTTTCTACCTCAGAGCAATGGCCTCTGGGTGACTGCAGGGACAAAATGAACTGCTGCCTGTAAGCACTGAACAAACGCTGGGCACAGGTGGGGCGGGCAAGCCAGCCATTGCTCAGCCTGGTTCCCATGTGTCATGGGGGGGACAAATACAATCAAGGATTTTACTTATCCCTAAACAGGATAAGTGATGTGCCCACATCTGGGACTTAGTATATGGATCCTGAGAACCTATTCATGGAAATAGCTCTGGGCAGGGTTGGGCCCAGAACTCCAGAGCTCTGCAGTGTCAGCATCTTTATTACCTGTAAGGAAAACTGCAAATTGGGGTGGTAGGAGCACTTTTCTTGCTTGTGCAGAGGACCCAGGTTTGGTTCTCAGCACTCACAGAAGGGCTTACAACTGCCTTTAACTCCAGTTTCAGGGGATCTGACATCCTAGTCTAGCCTCCGTAGGCTTCTGCACATGGTGAACATAAATTCACACGTACACATACATTTTAAAAATCTTTAAATAAAAGAAAAACTGCTATTTTCTGTACAGTGTTTTCTTTTTTTTTCTTGTTTGTTTGGCTTTTCGAGACAGGGTTTCTCTTTGTAACAGTCCTAGCTATTCCGGAACTAGCTCTTGTAGACCAGGTTGACCTCAAACTCACAGAGATTCGCCTGCCTGCCTCTGCCTCCCAAGTGCTTGGATTAAAGGCATGTGCCACCACCGCTAGGCATTTTTTTTTATGAGGCTGAAGGTTGTGACAGAAAGGTTCTCTTACCTTAAAGAAAGTAGAAAAGGGGATCAAATATGTCCACGGATGATATTTGGGTCCTGGACACCAGGCAGTGCAGGAACCCAATGAGGCTAACCCTTCAGCAGTACCGTGCAGGGAAAGGGAGCCCCTGCCACACCAACCTCTGTTGGGAATCCCAGCATTCCCAGGTGGCAGAGACAAGGGTAATCAGATGGAAATAGGAGAAGCACACATTCAGATACACAGAACTCAGCTGGGTTCTGGACAGGGAGCACAGCAGGGCCTGGTGAGGAGGCATCCTGCCCTATCCCTCCATTACAGGAACCTGCTTCTGGCTGGAAATTCCTGGCAGTTGCAAAGTTCTGAAAATACTATTGCCTAGAAATTAGAAAGTGTAGAAAAGATGAGAGGAGAGGACCCATCAAGACACTGGACACAGAGACACCAGCAAGACACAGGCACTGGCCTCAGGACTGCCCAGCTGGCCCTGACCCTTCTTCACCAGGCCCTCCTGGTCAGTGTAGATGGCAAGGATAGTAGGTACAACACTTGGGTGCTTACTGCGCACAAGGCTCTAAACTAAGCGCTTTAAGGCCACTGTTTTTATCTTTATATCCCCATTGTGTACAGAGTCTAAAAGAGCTCACAAAACCACCAGCCCAAGCCAATAACCCCTCCCCAAATCCTGCATACCAGCCTGAAATGTCCTCCCTTCCATGCTAGAATGGCTCACAAGGGGCCACAGGATGCTGCCAGGAGGGTACCTTGGGCCCAGAAGACATGTTTCGAGGACAGTGGGATTCCTACCCCTCCCAATCAGGGAAAAGTCAGATCCTAAACAGGGCAGCTGCTGTTATCCTTTCAAGGCAGGGGCCTGGATTGCTGGGCTTTTCTGCTCTCCCAGATAGGGTGGGAACTGACAGAGGGCCTCTGTGCGGCTTTTAGGTGTGGTGGTACTTTGTCCTACTGTTGGGCTCTCTGGGTTTTCTGGAGGCCCCTTCTTACCCGCTTCCACTCGGGGCAGAAACCACGTGCTGTGGGCAGGTAGAGGGGGCAGTGAGGGGAGAGCACAGGTCATCCTCTAAGCTCTTGAACCCAGGGATGATCCACATTCCCCAGATGAGAGCCCTGAGGTCTGAGGGCTTAGTCCGTTTGTTTCTCGAAAACGCCCTTTGTTATGGGAATCTAACTGGCCAGAAAACAAGGCAAAGGATCCTGCTCCCTCAGTTACCACTACTCTGGTAGGGACCTGCCTCAGAGCCCTGGGGGTGGAAACAGCAGGTGCTGACCCCTCCCCATAGGGAGACCCAGAAGGCCCCAATGTGCAGAATAAAGAATGCTGAGTGGTGCTCATTATCAGCTTGGAAGGCCAGCTTAGAGGATATCTAGTAATTGCAAGGGTTTTGTAAATGTTAATTACGGTTGCCTTAATTAGCTCTAAACCCATTGATCTATGGATTATATTAGGTTTATAAGTGTAATTACCTTAACAGGCATATGGATTACAATTATGCTCCACTTAAACCCCAAATGTATAGCATATAAATTAGCCAAGGGACCATTCCGATTCCTTGGGGTCACACTGCTGAAATGCTGGCTCTTTAGGGCTTTATTCAGAAGGCTCTTCCCTTCTATACAGGCAGAGGGGCTTTGAAGTTGGGAGGAAGGAAGGCGAAGAACAGACCACATGTCTGTGGAAGGCCAAGCCAGCTGGTTGTTGTGAGCCCTGGATTCCTACCTCTCCCCAGGACTCTGTGTGTACGCACGCATACACACACCTCCAGCCCCACCCCACATGTGCACACATAACACCCTCAGGTGTTACCCTCAATGTGCTTCCACCTTGTCCCCTGACTCCTCAGTGGCAAGGCTGGCAGTCCAGTGAGAACCAGGGATCCACCTCTCTGTCTCCCCACTGCTGGTTCACAAGCATATACCACCATGCCCAGTTTGTTGTTGTGGTTTTTTGTTTATTTATTTAGAGGTTTCCGGAGACTGAATTCAAGTCTTCATGTTTGTATGGCAAACTCTTTCCTGACTGCTGCCTGTCCTCTCTATAGGGTCACTGGAGTTACACTTGGTGGGGTGCATCGTGGAACTCAAGTGACAGGACATAATGGAGGGGATCAGAGATGTATGGGATCACGCTGGGACAGGGCACAGTCTCTGAAACACAGCCTGGGTAGAAGTGCTGTGGCCTCTGTGTCCCCATGAACTGGGCTAGTCTCCAGGGAAGAAACGTCACAGAGGAAGCACATTGTCAGGTCCTTTCTACCTTAGCTTCTGGGGTCAGAGGTAAGAGTCCAGGGTGCAGAGGTGACCACTGACTTGCGCTTCCAGAAACATGCAGTCCCCTCTCACCTGGCCTAGTCACCAAGATACAGCCAACGTGTCCAAAGGCCCTGAGGCTGTCTGCTGTGTAGCCCTGGACGGCAGAGGCTGCCATGTAGCCTTTCTGTCTGCCACAGGCAGTCCAAGTCCTTTCCTGTTCTGTGGGGCTGGCTGCTTTGGTTCTACTTACTGCTCTTCCATCTCCCATCTGTCAGGGCAGGGGCAGAGAGCAGAGGGCCTAGTGCTCAGGGTGCCCAACCCTCTGCCCTCCATGGCACCCCACTTGAAAGTGCATTAATGATACTCATAATACCCCAAATCAGGAGAGAAAGCCATCTCTGACTGGTGGGCTGTGAATCAGTGGACTATGGTATGTCCTATCTCCTTGAGAGTCGGGGCTCCTAGACTGTCCTTACTGGGGAAGGCCATGAAGTCAAAGCTAGCTCTTAACCCCCCAAGTGCAGCTTCTCTTGCCTGCTCCTGCCACCTGGACCTCTGCAGTCATTTCTCAGTCAAGCCCCAGCATTCCTCACACACCCTGAATTCTGCTCAGAGGCTCAGGGCCTTTGCACCTCAACCCAGGCTGAAGGCAGTCAAGCGTTATCACTGCTGTGGATGGAGCCTTAGTCATCTACCTAGGGCAACCCTAGCCAGGTGTTCCTATTTGGTCTGTAATGCTTCCAGAAGTTGGCACAGTCAAACATCTTGTCTACCACAGGAGAGAAGGACGCTTCAAAATGGGGGAGGACTAAGCTAAGACCCCGCACCCAAACCTGGCTTTTGTTGCCCCAAGGACGCAGCTCTCCCAGGATTTGAGTGCCTTCCTCAGAGGGGCCAGCAGGAACTGAGACTGTCACTCTCTGTCTGAGGGTCCCTGGGCTTAGTCGCAAATGTGTTACACCCACATGGACCAGTACACCCCACTGAAGTTGCCTTCCATGCTATTCCAAGAAGAACAGCTACAGCCTGACTCCAGGCTGGGTACCCATTCATAATGCCAGCTGTCCAATTTAACCCTAGGATGGCGCATGAGGTGAGACACAGGAACAAACGACTCCACCAGCAGAGCAAGGATGCTACACAGGGCACTATACTCATTTTTGGCTGAACTGAACAAGACCACATGGGGGTGAGCTATAAACAGCTGCTAGGCTCCTACAGGGAAGGTTGTGAATTATGACATGAACACTGCTGAACTTCTGCAGCCCACAGAAGACGGATGTTGTCATCCTAATGGATCCTCAGAGGTTCAATGTGTTCCTTCCTAGGCATGGCCTTGTGCTGGTTTCAAGAGCTGGGGCCTTTAAGAGGCAACAAAGCCCCGAGGGCTCCCCATGGTGAATGACCTGAGTTACTTATAAAGAGGCTTCAGAGGGCACCATTCCCTGCCTTGGTTGCTGTTCTGTTCTCTCACTTCGTAAGGATTGAGCACAGAAAGTCTTTACTGGTGGCAGAGCCTTGGACAAGCTTCTGCTCTCTGTTGATTACTGTCTCTGGCTCTGTTACAGTAACACAGATGGGCCAAGACAGGTGGGTTGGGAGGGCTCTGTGCTTGTGTATGGACAGAATCAATAAATTCTGCAGTCTGAACTGGGAGTTGACTTAGTGGCACGGTGTGGCTGTTTCCTGGTTTCTGCCACAGTCAGGATCCATCCAGGGTCGCTCTGCTCCAAGTCCACAGAGAACTCGTCAACAGCCCCTTAGAGCTGTCTCTTGCACAGTGCTCTATAATGTACCCATCTCTGCAGAGTCCCAAAGCCCAGCCCCAGCCTAAACTGAGAGCCATACCACCAGCTCTGCCCCCATTTCTGCTCCTCTAGAGCTGCCATAGTAAGGCACCGAGTCCTGAGCTTGGGAACATATCTGATATTTCAAGTGTTCCCTAAGATGCTGGACCCTTGATTGGGGAGGTGACCAGAGATAGTAGATGCCAGAGTCTGGTCAACCAACTCTACCTCTTCTGGGAGAAGAGCTTAAAACCCACTGAGAGACAGGCCTGGCCAAGTCATAGCTGGGTCACAGCATCTGGTCCCCTGTGCCATCCTACATGACTATCTCTCTTCCTCTTTTAAGCTCCCTAAGGGTCCAGGTAGAGAAATGGCTCTACCCCATGGAAGAAGATGGAGGTGGTCTGGAGAAGTGGGGGCTTCCTGGAGCCACCAGAATCAGCACGTGTCACTGTCTCACTGGCTTAGTCCAGGAGCAGAACATGTAGTGCTGATGAATGGGTTCCCTTAAGGGGTGGCATAGGTAATGGGCACCACACTGATCTCCGACCTGCCATACAGACTTCCTGAGCCCCTTTCAGCAAAAGGACAAGGCAGATGTGGCCAGGGCTTTGCTCCTGTTCCTCATTTACCTTTCTCTTGACACTCTTCCCAGGTTCTCCTCTTTACCCTTCAGGACCCTCCTCAGGGAGAGGCCACGGGGGCTGGAGGTATGTCCTGTGTCTGCCACCCCCATGCCAACCAATCCAGAAGAAGTTCCTTGTTCACAAATTCCTCTTTTGTGGATTCTGAAGGGGGCCTTCCCCACCATAGATGGCATCACACAGCCTGACTGCCAGCCTGACAGAGTCCTTTCAAAAGTCTGACCATGGGGAAGAATAGCACACATGGTTTGTTTCCATTTATAGCAAGTCCCAGGACAGGCAAAACCGTCTCTGCTATCTGCTATCAGGAGGGTGCATCTGTGGGTTGGAGGGTAGAAGATGCTGGAAGGACCAGCGCATTCATTAGCTTACACAGCTGTGCACATCTAGGGTCTGGGTGCTTTTGCTACACGTTATGCATTAAAAATAAGCATTATTTTTTTAGTATGAGAAGAACCCTGACCACAGCAAACAGGATGTTTCTGACGCCTGCCTTCTGACCTAAACTTTCAGCCCAGGGGCCACCAACAAACAGCTGGATATATGTTGGGAGCACTTCCCTGTCAAACTGACCAATGCTGTAATTGAGGGGCAGCCATCTCTGGTGTTGCTAGACACAGGCCATACCACAAGGAGGGTTAAGTCTAGGGCCGGCTGGGTCTCCAGTCAGGACAGGCACATGACAAATGTGCATAGAGCTGTCCTCAGATTCTGGCTCACAACAGGAAGCGGAGTCCCCACCCCTGACTTCCAAGAAGTGAAGGAAGGGCTTCTATTCCATCCCAAAAACCACAGATGGGAAGATCCAGATTCGCTGTATGGGGGCGGGAGGCCTCCTCTGGCATACAAGGCTGGGAGAGGCATGCACTTAGCTCTGGCTTTCACTGCTCTCAGGCCAGACCAGACAAAGTACCCTACACCCCCTTCACTCCACTAGCTTTCAACTTCCTGGGTGCAGCCCCAACGCTCACCCCCCCACTGTTGGGTCACCTGCTAGGACCCATTCATGCCCTAGGACAGAAATATAGTGAGGTTTAAATACTCTTCATATGATTTCAAGTACAAAACTGCATTTTATAAATAATTGCATTTCATGTCTTTTTGTTATTGCTGCTTCTTAAAGAAATAGGCAGAACAAAAAGCTAACTGGGGCTCCCTCAGAAAGATGCGAGTCTAAGTGATTTCTGCTTTGTTTTTCCATATTTTCCAAAGGGCAGATGTTTCTTGCAGAAATAGAAAAATCACTTTAATTTTAAAAAGACAAAAATTGCAGCCTGTATTAAACATGTAAAAACAGGAAGGAGGAATGGAATCTTGAGGGCAGGAAATGGCTTTTCTATAGACTATTGACTTGGGCCTAGGCAGGCCCCACAGAACCCTCCACCTGATGAGACAAGGAGAACAAAACACAGCCTGGCATCATTGTGGCAGAGGCCCTGGCTCCTCCGCTCTCCCTTCTCAAGTAAGGTACTTAACCCAGGAAAGACTCCTTGCTCCCAGGCTCCCCCAGTCTCAGCCTTGGTAGGCCTTCAGATCTTCTTAGAGGCTCAGAGCAGCTGCAGACACAGGCACCTGTTCCCTGCCCACAGGAATGTCAGCCCTGGAATAGAGTGTGTCTGAGGGGAAGATGATGGGGTCTGGGGTCCCCTGGGCCAGCTAGCAGCATATAGCCTATGGGACAAGACCCCTGCCCCCAGTCAGGGATTCCTGTATGTCCTGTCTACACTACATATGGCCTTGACCCCAGGGTTGCAGAATACTGGCTGAAGTGGGGGGAATTCTTCCTCCTTTTCACCTCTCAGACAAGGGCTTATGTCTGGGTACCTAGCCCTCCAACACGTCTTGGCAGAGGCACTATCTCCTGAGATGGGTACTGGATGGCAGTGAGGGTGGTCTGGGTAGACCCTGTTCCTAGGACACGTGCAACACATTGGGGGCAAAGGTCACTGGTCACAAAGGGGCCCCATCATAGCTGTAGTAAGAACTACAGGATGGGTGGGCCAGAAGGGCCTGTGTGATGAGGTCCAAATGTGCAGGACACAGGTAGACAGCAGCTGTGAGAGCAGGCAGATATGCCCCCCGAAACCCCCAAGCAAGGCGAGGGAGTGGGGAAAATGTGGGATTGAGAGGCTCAGGCCAGAGTAGGCAAGGCAACGAGAGCCCCAGATTTGTGCCCAGACATTTTCTTGAGCTGCAATAACTACACATACTTTTTGCTTCTGGTTTCAAAAGAAATGAAAACACCTTCCTGAGCTCCTCAGCTACAGCAAGCCAGCCCACACAGCCCCAAGCAGTGACAGCAAAATCCACAGGAACCACCAAGGCAAATGAAAGCGTGGCTGTCCTGGGCTGGAGTGCCAGGCTGTGTACACTGCCAGGGTGCACAGTGCCTGGGAAAGAGTCACTCCAGAGCTGCCCTCTGCAGCAACTGCCCCCAGAACACATGTCCTCCTAGCTGATACCTGAACCTGGAGGGGCAAGCGAGGGATGGCATCCTGCCAGAGCTATGACCAGGCACTGGGGAGCTTTGGAACAGCGTGGGTCTGCTGCCAACCCCGAGGTGGAGGAGGCACCGAGGGCACCTACAGCCTTGTACCAGCTCTCTCCACTACCTCCCAACTGCATATCTCGCTTCAGGCTGGGCATGCCTGCCACCCACTCTCCGGGCCTTGATTTGTGACACCCCTGGAGCCTCCATCCCAGAGGCTGCTTCTGGTCATGTGGGCAGTGGTCTGATGTCCAGCGTCTCCCCGGAGGACCTCAACGCATGTGTCCTGAACTGTTGTCAGCAGCTGGAAAGCGGTGGGAAGACAGGGAAAGTGGGAACTTTACAGTCACTTGAACTCCAGGGTCTACTAGGTTGAGCTGTTCCTGAATTTGAATTATTTAAACCCAGAGGCAACTGAGTTTAAATAATTTACTCGATTTACTTTCTATGGTTGTTCCAAGAAGCAGCACTGGGACTGGTCTCCTGGCACACCGTGAGTCTCACATTCTTTTAAAGAGATGGCTATTGCTTTTATTAGGAAGTCAGGGAGACTGAGCCACCTGGCGGTCTCCAGCAGAGCCAGGACGACATTCCAGGGGCCAGACTTAAAGCCTTGGCTTGCCCACCTCCTGTCCACAGCCCCTTGGGCTTGTGGGGGGCTTCTTCAGTCAGGCTGCCTGAGCACAGCAGCACACCAGCTGGGACGCTTACCCGCCCCGGCACTTTGGTGTGCTTCCTTCCATCTGGCTGCAGCAGCCCTGTCTGAGTTCGCCTCGAAGTTTATTTTTAACTATTTTACGTGGAAACACTAAGCTTCCTCTTGACTGGTGGGGTCCAGAAGGTTAACCCCTTCCTCCCCAGGCTGCCTAATGCCTGCCAGAACTGCCCACCACACACAGAAAAACAAACAACCAAGGCCTGCCTTACACACACCACTGGGGATCCTACTGCCCATCTACACCCTATGGGAGCCGGTCTCCTCGTGAAGCATTCCAGAATAAGCCTGTTCCACTGTGAGGGAGGAGGCTGACAGAGAGGCATAGGAAGGCTGGGATCAGAGCAGCCTCCTATCCAGACTCCCCAACCTCAGCCTTCCTCTTTAAGAGGTCAGGTTAGAGCTCCCCAACCTCACTCTGTTTTTAAGGCAGGATAACTACCTTCCCTGGTCCAGAAGAGTCAAGGAATAAGGAAGAGTCAAAAGATACACGATGGGGAGAGACATTCTAAGTTTCACCATGGTCCCCAGGTTCTGAGAGACCACAGCAGAACTGAGGACAGCATTAACAGCCTGGGAAACCCTGAACCAGCCCCTCTTGGTCCTGCCATGTGAACCTCTTAGGCTGCAGTGTGGTGGGACACAAAGTTCAAGCCCCATTGCCAGCAGCAAGCACCTTCTCTCCAGAAGTGTCAGGCACTGTGAGGATGGAGACCTGCTGGAGCCCCACAGCACCCTGCAGGCTGATAATACCCCAGCCTCCCAGCCTCCTACCTGGTACTCCTGACAGATGAGCACGGCCCCTTCCTGCTATAGCTATCTGTACAATTGAGACACAAGAAAGCAAAAAACAAAAACAAAAAAAACAAACAAAAAACCAACCAAACAAACAAAATTCTGCTGGGGCCACGTGTTGAAGGAAATCAACGCATCACTTCTAAAACTGGGCACCCCTGGCCATGGACTCCCCTACCTACCCACCCCTCCTCAGGCCTGGAGGGTGTCCAGGAGTTTCCTCTGTAGCAGAGGGCTCCAAGCTCCCAGGTGCCCCTGCCCTGCAAATCTCATCACTGGAGGCTTCTCCATCACTAGTGCCCAGTGAACCTGAGGTTCTCATCTTCAGAGCTCACACCATCATGTGCAATCAGCACCGACAAATGCCCCTTCTCCTGGATACTGAATCCTCATAGCTAAGCCTTCACTGGAGACACACATGCTGACACAGCCTTGCTAAATCTCACCAGCAGGCAAACCCAGGCTGGATCCAAACTCCATACAGAGCAGAGGATTTTCCTTAATGCCTATCTCCAGTGGTAATTCACCATCATCAAGGTATCAATGCTAACCTCATCAATAACAGGCATCACTGGTCACCTGGAAGGATGGCACTCGGGGGCACTGACCCTCATCTGCTGGCCCCACAGTGTGAACTGGGTGTTGTCACAAGGAAAAAGCACATGAAACTGCTGCCTGCAGGCTTCAGAATCACTGCTCCTGACAGAGCCGAGGCTGAGCCAGAGTGGGGCATGGGATGAAGGAGCCTGCAGGCCACCATAGGGCTTCACAGCTCTCTCCAGAGTTCTGAGAGTCTCTAGAGAGACCTGAACAGAATCTCTGTGAAACAGCATACAAAGATATCGATTTCCAAAGATATCCAAAATGGTGTGGAAATAAGAAGGTTGGGGGAATTCTGTTATTATTTGTGTCTGTGTGCGCTTATACATGTTCATCTGTGAGAGCGTGAGTGTGCCTATCACAGCCCATGTGGAGGTCAGAGGACAATCGCAGGGGTCAAGACAGGGTCTCTGGTTGTCTGCTGCTACAGGCACCAGGCTAGCTGGCCTGTAAACTTCCCATGATTCTCCCGGGACTGCCCATCTCACTGTGGGAGCATCGGGATTAGATGCTCCCTGACACAGCTGGTCTTCTGTGGGCTCTGAGGATCTGAACTCAGGTCCTCATGTTTGCAAGGCAAATGCTTTACTCACTGGACCATCTCCCCAGCTCCTGGAACTGGGCATGGAGATGGAAAAGCTAATGTCAAAAGTCATCTTGCCCCTCTAGTCCCCACCCAGAGCAAGTGGAGCCCCGTGCTGGTTGAAGGACACTGAGATTTCATCCTTAAGGAAGCCAGGCAAGGATCCTTATAGGATCCAGACAAGCTTAGGAGGTAGGTGGGGACACATGGGAACAGGGGTGGAGGGGCACAGCATGGACAAAGGGCTCAAGGAACGAATGAAGAGGGGGCAGGAGGGGACTTGGTGGACAAGGACTCTCCTGACAGACCTGGCCTCTCTCCTCTCCGACAGTGGCAGGAACCCCAAGCCCAGAGCACCATTCCAAGGATTTTCCTCCTGTGAAGGTGTCAGAGAACGAAAAAGGAGCCTCCATGGGTCACAGAACCTGCTTTGGATCTTGAGACCCCAGCTTGTCCTAAGTCCAGCAAGCTAGCCTGACATTAAATATGACAAAGACACACAGCAGCAGGGGAGCAAAAGGGGGCGAGCATGCATGGGAGTGAGCTGGGAGTACAGAGGCATGGATGTGAATGTGTGAGTGTGTGCGGAGGAGCTGCCTGTGAGAACCTGTGAGTGTGCACTGGGGCTCTGTGTGTTCAAGTCCTGAACTAAGGGAGGGTTGGCTTTTCCAGAACCTGGTGACAAAGCGCCCTCTCGTGGCCAGAGCACAAGGTAGCACAAGAAAGAGGAAAAGGAAAGTTGAGTGTATAGCGGACACCCTGAAGAAGAAGGGTGGAAAGAAAAGGACAGTTAGGGGAGGTGAGGACCGGATTTGAGAAGGTCAATGCAGTTTGGATGCTGCCCCCCACCACCTGGTGCCGTCCTGTCTTGGATGCTGCTCCCCCACCTGGTGCTGTCATGTCTTCCCTGAACTTCACCCTCCCCAGTACTTGGGGTACCCTGTTAGGCAAGGCCAAGGCCAAGGCCAGTGGGCTTTAACTAGCTGTGTGGATGTAGTAGGAAGCTTGGGCCTTTCAGCTGGCATGCGGAACCTGGGCCTAGGATGAGGTAAAATGAGGTCACCTCTCCATCCTGCACCAGGGACAGGGAATACTGTGAGGACAGTTTATGTGACAGCCCCTCATTCTTCCCAGTCACAGCCACCACTCCATGCCTCCTACAGGACCCTGTCTGAGGTACAGCGTGCTTGTCTAGATGGTTTTTGCTTGGTGGGGAGGGGACTCAGGACAAGTTAAAGTGTGGGGATAGATTGCCTACCATTGCACCCACTTACTGGGCCAGCCAGACCGTGTTGGGGCAGGCAGAGTCCCGTTTTCAGTGACTTCCACTTAGGCGGGGGCTGCCCTGGTTGGGCATGGGCCAGCAGCTCTGGTGGGACGGCTTTCCTTTTGGAGAAGCCCCCAAATTCACAAACCTTGGACAAGCCGAGCACATCCTGAAAGATCATTTGTTCTTACAACAGTGTCACAGCACGGGAGACCCCTAAGGGTACGGGGCACAGATGAAGTCACTCCCCCTTTCCACCCAGCACGGTCACCACCTATGCTCTGTGTTCCTGACCACTGCCACTGCTTTCGCGATGATGATCTAGGACCTAAAGGCGATGGTCATAGAGTAGGTGGAGTTGGTGGACAACCAGGACAGCCCAGCACCAACATCCCTGCTCTCTTTGGGCCTCAGTGTCTGCATCCACAGGTGAGAGGTGGCACAGTGATATCAGGGCTCCATGATCCTTCTGAGACTCTGTTCCATTTCCTCTTTTATTGGCAGGAAATAGGAGCAGCCTCCGGCACTGTCCTAGGGACCAGAGTATAGAGAAAGTCTGGTGCAGAGGCTAGACCAGGGTCAGCCTCATGTGGATGCCTTGGGAGAAGGAGTCTGACATAGAAGCCAGACCAGTGTCAGCCTAATGGAGATGCCTTGGGCCTTTTACTGAGGCTTTGGGGCACTCGGTCCTCTGGCCTTCCTGCTGAGACAATCACCAGCCTCTGGGGCTGACCCTAGGTAAGGGACCTCACCCTGCTCCAGGCAGCTGGGTCTATTCTGAGATGGCTCCGATACACTTTCCTGGGTGCAGGTTCCTCGAGGACTCTGTGAGGGTTCCAGCACCCATGTGAACACAGCAGGAACTAAAGGCTACATAGAATTCCCATTTGCCTCTTAAAACAGCGCAGCCTGGAAACCAGACCTGTATGCATCATCCACTGGCACAATGATGATACTTCCCTGGTGTAGGGATGAGGTCAAATGACCCACTTCAGGACCTGCTCCGGGTCAGAGGCTCCCAACACCAGGTCTTTCTGTAAACCCCACTCATTGGTAGAGCTGATCCTGGGACCTGATATGTATGGAAGGGACGAGATGAGAAAGAGGAAGGGACCCGAGCCTGTCTGAATTCAGAGGCCGCCCCCGCTGGCACACGCTGAGAACATACATTGCAGGGGCAGTGTGCCAGATGCCAGAGACGTGGCAGGATTCACAGCAGCCACCATAGCTATTCACAATAGCCATTCCATCTCTTAGGGATAAGGAAAACAGGACCCCTTTGGCCACTAGTGCACAATCAGGTCATCTGAGCATGCATCTGTGACTTAAGTGTCATCTGGAGAAAGGCACAGTACAGGAACAAACACACACCTCCTGTCATAAAAGTTTGGGGTTAGGGTTAGACTAAGATTTGCTAGGAGTCCGCTGATAGTAAGTATAACATACAAAATGTTAAGGTTAGAGATAGGGTTAGGATTAAGGTTAATTTCCTAGTAGGCCATTGTGGTAGTTTGAATGTAACTGGCTCCCATAAGCTCATAGGGAGTGGCACTATTAGGTGTGGCCTTATTGGAGGAAGTGTGTCACGATGGGGTAGGCTTTGAGGTCTCCTATGCTCAAGCTACACCCAGTGTCATAGTTTATTTCCTGTGGCCTGCAGATCAAGATGCAGAACTCTCAGTTCCTCCAGCACCATGCCTGTTTGCGTGTTGCTGTGTTTCCTGCCATGAAGATAATGAACTAACCCTCTGAAACTGTAAGCCAGCACCAATTAAATGTTTTCCTTTATAAAAGTTGCCATGCTCATGGTGTCTCTTCACAGCAACAGAAACCCTTTACTATGACAGTCACTAACAGTAGAGTAATGAAGTGCCAACATTTCAAACTGTCTTCTCCGTAGAAGATCTATGCTGGGCTTGCTATCCCTATGTGGTCTCTGAAAACAGTGTTCCTCGCATGTTCCCATGGGGACAAGTCACTTTTCAAGCCACTTGAGGCTCTCCTATCTGGCAGTGTTTCTAGAACTATAACCTATAGGCCCCTCATCTCTTCAACACTCATGTACAATGGCACAAACTGAGCCTCTTGTGCTGGAGTAGCCTCACTGTGGGTGATGTGTTGTGAGATATTAGGTGAAGATGTGTTACATTTGTTTATGCTGTGGAACATTTGTTTTACTGATGCAAAGATGTGTTGCGTTCTTTTATGTTGCATTTTTTAATGCTGTGAAGCTGTTATTATTTTGTCTAAGCCACCCAGCTACACAGCAAGCTACAGAGGAAGAAGTAAAGAAAGGTGCACAGGAAAAAGACAAAAGCCCAGATGCAAAAGGTAGATGGGATTATTTACGTTAAGGAAAGCTTGCTAGAAACAAGCCAAACTAAGGCCAGACATTCGTAAGTAATAATAAGTCTCTACGTATATTTATTTGGGAGCTGGGTGGTGGGCCTCCAAAGAGTAAAGAGTAAAAAACAAACAAACAAAAACAACACCCAACTACAGTGACCCAGGTGCTCCCTTGTAAGAACTAAGATTCTTATTTTGCCATTCTCCAGACCAGCAAAAGAGGATCTGCCTCTTTACAAACAGGTCCTGTCCTGTGGAATTAGGGCAAGGGGTCAGTTCCCAGAAACCTGCTGGTAGTTACCCATAGCTGCGTGGTTACCACCCTTGGCAACCAACAGAGGACCTGGCATGTGCCAGGCACTGGATGAAACCTTACAGTTACAGAAAGATGCCATGAAACAGTCAGAAAAAAAGCACCTTGCACAGTATAATCTCATTTTTGCAACACAGGAAAACCAAAAATAGCTGTGTGCTCGTGTACTGAAAAGACGGTCTCTCTCTGGATGGAATTCTCTCTCCAAGTGCAAGCTCCATCAGGTGGATATCACTTCCCTTTGAGTGGTTTTGGGTTTTATGGGGCTGGGAATTGATTGGGTGTGGGGCCTCACACATGTTGGATAAGCACTCCACCGTGGGATAATGCTCTTGTACACTGTAAAGATTTGTCACTTGTATTAGTTTAATGAAACACTGCTTGGCCAGTAGTCAGGCAGGAAGTATAGGTGGCGCTACCAGACTAAGTGAATTCTGGGAAGAAGAAAGGCAGGGATGCAGTCACCAGTCAGAGGCAGAGGAAGCAAGATGAGAATGCCTCACTGGGAAAAGGTTCCAAGCCACATGGCTAAACATAGACAAGAATTATGGCTTAATTTAAGTTGTAAGAGCTAGTTAATAATAAGCTGGAGCTATCAGGCCAAACAGTTTATAATTAATATAAGCCTCTGTGTGTTTCTTTAAGACTGAACAGCTGTGGGTCCAGGCAGGACAGAAACTTGCATCTGTACTCTACCAATGAGTCATACCCCCCACACCCTACTGACACTTCCCTCTGAACGGCATGCAGATGACTGGACCCGGCAAAGGGCCCACACCTGGGAGACTGGAGTGGGTGCACCTCCCAGTCCTACTTGTGTGTGGACCTCCCTTCTGTGTGTGGGATCTTCCTCAGAAACTCAGCAGCCTAGAGGTTTGTTCCAGCCACGAGCAAAGCCACAGTGCATTCTGAGTACATGGGACACATAGGTTTTGACTGGCCACATAGGCCCCAACTAAGGACACATTTTCCTCAACTAAGATGTTTTTCTTAATGAACTAAAGCATCCCTACCTCTAGGCTTCCAAATACAAATGTGATGCTCACATGTTTGGCCACTAAGTTGCAACACACACTGAACATGTGCCAGCTGGGCTCACGCTGCTAAGCAGGACACCGCCATAAATAGAGCGCAGCCGCGGGAGGGCGCTGAGTCCCACTGCCAAGTGAGGAGCCTCTGGCAGGAGGAAGCAGAATGAGGGAAAGGAGGAATCATAGATCTTAAAGTCTGCTATGGCTTGAATGTGTCCCCTCAAATTCTAGTGTTGGAAACTTGATTCCTGGTACAACAGTGTTGGCAGGTGGGCCTTTGGGAGGTGTGTGGTCATGAGGACTGACACCCCTTAAAAAGGGCTTGAGGGAGTGGGGTTCTCTGCTTCCTATTGCACATAGGATTCAGTATCCTCCTCTGGGGATGCAGGAAGACACATCTGGAGTCATCTTGGAATCAAACACTGCCTAATGGCACCACGATCTTGGACTCTCAGCCTCCAGAACTGTGAGGGACTCTATTTCCTGTCTTCAGCAATGTGGTACTGTGTTTTACATCAGTGTGAACAGACCAGGAAAGAGAAGGCTAGTCACTTGGGAAGAATGCTTTTGTAGCTTCTAAGCAGGGTTCTGTCAGGCCAGACATAAACAATGGAGCCACGAGACCCTCTTCAGAGAGGCTGGGGAAGAAAGAAAGTCTGTATTTCAGGTATGCTTGGGCTTCAAAGGCACTTCCACCCTGGGAGAGTCGGGAAGTGGCTTCCTGACCTGGGACCCCAGGAGTGCTGAGACTCCCTCCCTCCCTCCCAGCTCACAGATGGCCTCAACTCACACCTCCCTCAGGGTTCTCACCCAAGGTGGATCTTGGAGAGACAGTCAGGCCATCGATGGGTTCTAGCCCTGCCTAAGACAATCATTCCAATGTGTGTAACTGACTTACCATCCTTCAAATCCAGACAACCATGTTTTCATCAAGGCTCTCTAGCATCGACCAAACAGTGCTTTGTTTGAATGGCTTAGCCACAATGGAATCCACTGAAATAGGCAAGACAGGAGCTGGTGATATGGCTCAGTTGGTAGAATGCTTGCTTAGAATGCATGGAGCCCTGGGTTCAATCCCCAGTACAGCATAAATTAGGAATGGAGATACACTCCTATAATCCCAACACTTGGGAGGCAGGGAGGGAGGCTCAGAAGTTCCAGATCAATTTTGGCCACATAGCAAGTTCAAGACCAGCCCGGGCTATATGCAAGCCTGTCTCAAAATATAAAACAGGGGTTGGAGAGAGGGAAGGGGAGAGATTATGTAACTGTATTTTAATTATAATAAAAAATTATTAAGCAATAAATAAATAAGCAAGACATGGTCGATGCATAAGACACTCTCAATGGCTAAGCCAAGTCATAACCCAGTTACCACAGGGCAGATCTAACCACCGAATTCCTAGCAACTGTTCATGAGCTTCAGACCCAGAGTAACCCTGACAGCTGTCTGTGGTCTCTAGGTGTTGTGCCTCTCGCAGGCTGGGGAAGGCGGAACGAAAGGAGAAGGAAAGTGGCCGGACAGCATGAGGCCAGTCGTAACCCCAGTGGCTGCAAAGGTTTTGAGCACACTGCCCAAAGCAGCATGGACAACCCGCCCTGATTCCCTGACGGCAGCGCTAGGACAGTCAGAGCTTCGCATGCTTATCCTCACTCCACACAGATCCACGTCTGCTTGAAGCTCAGGTAAAGCTCAGGCTCTGCTCTGAGAGCTGCCTCACCACCACCACACAATGAAAGACAGCGATTTCTACTACAGAGGTCAGCCGCACTGGTCCTTAGGGGCCAGCTACAGACAAGGCCATGAGAGTCCACATACTGTTTGTTTGTTTGGAAAGAAAAGCCCCAAGTCCAGAAGGCTGGCATTCTGGGAAGGGCCAGAGAAGAGCAGGAAAATGAAGTGGCCATGGGCACTGACCTGAATTTCCCGGTCCGCACCTGCAATGCTCTCATTCCACACTTCTGGGCACCGCCGACGTCACCCACGATGTCATCACCAATCATGATGGCCTGTCAGTAGTGAAATATTCTCAGAAGTTATGTCAGGAAAGTTTTATTCCTGGGTTCTTCATATCTTTTTTTTCTTTTCTTGACATAATAAACTGCTTGATTTGATGTTTAAAGCCACCCTCATCCAAATTAAACAAGATAATATTGTCACTGTATTGATTTAAAGTCAACCCACCTTGAATATATCTCCCACTATTCCCCTGGGCCATGACCAGTTTATTTATTCAATGTGAAATCAATCAGCAACCGTCAAAGTGATTTGGCGCCTCAAGGGGCACCTGCCTCTGTGCAGACGGAGTGGACTGCATTTCCCCTGATGCTAAATACTCGTCTGTGATCAGGTGATTGTGCTGGGAAAACTACATCAAAGTCTGGCAAGTCTTTATAGTCCCCAGGTAAAAAGGTTTTACTTTCAAATGCCAAATGACGATGTGTAAAAACTAAAATCTAACACCCCCCCACATACACACACAAGAAATATTTGCCTACTGGATAGGGTTTCAGAAGCAGTCTGTGGAACTAAGTGCTACCACCTGAAACCACCCCCAAACAGGCAAGCTCTCAGAACCAACAGTCCTCAAGGCACTGGACATCAAACAAGGAAGGGTGTGTCTTCTGAGGCCCAGCAAGCACATGAGGTGGCTCTGTGACTAGCCCAGCCTCATGCCTTCAGTATTGGCACAGTATGTGTGTGGGGAGGATATCATGGGCTGAGTTGTATCCTCCAAAGTCAGCATGGCCTGAGCCCCAGTGTGAGGACTTAGAGATCACTTCTATGGAGGTAGTTGAGATCCCATGGGGTCAAGGGTGGAGCCCTGACCCAGTGTGACTGCGGTTCTCATCGGAGGAGGAAGAGACCCCATAGCTGCCTCCATATAAGCACAACAAAGGCCATGTGAGGACATAGCAAAAAGGCAGTCACTGTGGTGTAGACATGGTTTGAGGCTGTCCCCCAAAGGCTTGTGTGCTGGTGGCTCCAGCATGATGGTATCAATAGAGACACCTGTAATAGATGCAACTGGAAATCATTACAATAAGCAAGACAAGCCAGACTTAAAAAGGCAAATATGGCGTGTTTCCTCTCATAAGCAGAATCTGAAGTTGAAACTATACATGTGGGGGGGCACACATTTATATACATGTGTGATTATAGGTCTGGACACGAAAAAGGCGGCTATGTGAAGGAGAGGACTAGATTGCGGGGTGACGAGAGGAGAAACAGCAAAAGAATACACGGGAAGGAAGCAGGGCAGGACTGCAGAGCAAAGAGAGGAACCACTGCAAGGCACAGGGCTCCAGGGACCAGTGCACGCTCGAAATTCCTCCCTGGACTTCTCTGATCTCTCTTCTGCCTCCTTCCTGTGTCTCACAGATATGTTAAAAATACTGGTGACAACCAATCTCCATCAGTGTCCCCGATAATCATATGGTGCTTACTCTTAGGATATTACGGAAAGCCAAGACACTCTGGTCTTCCACTTATAGTAACCTACCAAAGCTCCTACAGCTACAGCAAAATATGGGACCGTTTTCTAGGAGACAGTGTGTGTGTGGGGGGAGTGTACCGCTAAGCGCTCGAGTGGAGGTTTTTTGTTTTGTTTTCTACCAACTTTCATACAGCAGTGTAGAAACCATCCAGCCACCTGAGGGTCGCATTCGCTGTAGTGGGACAGCATGGGGTACAGTGATGCAATGACCCGAGACTCTGAAGCATCAGGACTCTCCAACAACTTGTACAGAGTGGCCTCGGGTACAGATGGCCAGACGTGGCTTGCTGACCCCCTCTAAAGGAGCCATTCTAAAACTGTTGACTCAGTCTTTGAACACTCAAAGGTTCCAGCTCAGGTTCATCTACTGCTGCCAAAGGTGTTGGGACCTTTGTGGGCCTGGACTTCCTAGAAATGAAATGCACATCCTAACTACTGCATGTCATTCTTGACACCTTCCGTGCCTCTGGGGACAGTAAAACTGTGTACACATGGGCTAGGGCCATAGCTCAGTCAGTAGAGTTCTTGATTAGTATACACAAGGCTGTGGGTTCGAGCTCCAACACTGTATACAGTAAGTGGGGTGGTGTGTGCCTGTAATCCCAGGATTTAGGAGACAGAGGCAGAAAGATCAGAAGTTCAAGGGCATCCTCAGCTACATAATGAGTTCAAGACCAGCCTGGATACATGAAATACTGCCTCAAAACAAACTCTTATGTGTGTGCATATACAAATACAACTAGACAGAGGGAATTGCCTTCTCAGGACCCTCTTGGGCTGGAATTTTTGATGCGGTCCATGAAGATGGTTTCTGAAAAATAAATAAATAAATAGATAGATAAATAAATAAATAAATAAAATAATCCCTTGGAGGCAGTGTTATCACGCATGGAAGAGCGTCTGTGGGATGGATGCTTGGAATGACGACATGATGCCAGCCTAGGGCAGAACCCCAGGAAGTGGAAAGGTGGGTGGCAGGGAGTTGGGGCTAGACACGGGCAGCCAGAGGGATGTGCAGTGAAGCCTGTCTGGGCCAGCTTGTGGGCTCTGCATACCAAAACGCTCTCGGAACCCTGGGGAATTTCCAGATTTACCATCAGTGAAGGGCAATAATCACACCGAGAGGAGCAATTATTGCCAAATCATTTAGGATTTAAAAAATCATTGGCAAGAAGATGGAGGTCAAGAGGTGCACCGTCGGGGGAAATAAAATTCCACCTGTCAGGCCTGGCTTTTACTCCTTTCTGACGGTGATGGTGATGCGCTAGAGGGGAGACAGACATTCAAAACTGAATGACTGCATTCCAAGAGAGCCCAGGGATGCAGAGAGCTGCAGGTGCTGTCACCCTCCAAGGCAGTTCCGTGGTTTGGATTTGTATAGCAGGCTCTGGGGCTGGGCATGTAGGTCAGCCGACAGAGCACTTGTCCAGTGCATATGGAAGCCTGCACACTGCTTCCCCCAGCAGTACACAAAGCAGGGGTGGATCCTGGAATATGGGAGACAGAGAAGGAGTATCAGAAGTTTAAGGTAATCATTGTCTATACAGTGAGGTAGAAGCCAGTCTGGGCTCAAAAAGGAGATCCTCTGTTCCTTCAACACTGCCTGCCTGCAGGTCTCTCCTCCAACACCCTGGGTGCTCAGAAGAACAGATCCTAACAGGTGACATACTTGGAGGACTGGCTTTCAGGGCCCAGGGGCTTCCCAGGAAAGTTTTGTCTTTCAAGAGCTGTGAGCTCTCCCTGGGCTCTGCTGGGCAGACTATGCCCCCATCACAGGGAAGGACACAGTGAGGCAGGCAGGCACACACACCCCATGAAGAGTCCTCAAGACATATTTACACCTTCAGCTTCCAGGCACCTCAGAAACTCGGAGGTGATACTCACTAAGCTATCACCACCATGGCCTAGAATATTTACAAGGACAAACACCAACATGACAAAAGCCAAGGATCGCTGATTTTTTTTTAATGTGTGTTTGAGATGTGCTATTGTCCTGATTTCTGGACCCTAGAAAGGACCTGATTACCTCTAAGGGGGTTGCATTTCCAATCATCTAGGGTAAGCCTAGCCCTGTGCTGGAAATTGGATTAGGGGCTGCCACCGCTGGAGCTCAGGCTCAAAGCACCTCTGCAGAGCCACTACCAAGAGAATGGCAGTGATGACTTTATTGATTAGAGCAGTTCAAGACAGTCAAGGCATGCCACAGCCTGGCACCTGAGCAGCCTGCAGCCCCTTCACAGGGCACTTTCATTAAACACACACACACACACACACACAAATACAGAGTCAGGGATTATAATTTGTGTGTGCATGTAGTTATGTGAAACTCTGTCTTATAATGTCTACATATTCTGAGATTTAAATAACCACAGCAAGCCTTTCAACAAAACGGCAGGCTGGAGCCAGGAGAGACTGACAGTTGGGAAGATGCACAGGTACTGTGTTTAAACTCAGACTGCATTAGCCTGCCACGTGCCAGGCATGAAGCGCAGGTGTGCAGCACAGCACACATATGGAGGGCAGAAGGCAGGTACTCTCCCACCCTGTGAGGCCTAGTTACCAGGTCTGGCTGTAGGTGACTTTACCCACTAAGCTATCACATCAGCCTGAGCTCTAGAACATTTCCATCACCCACAGGAGACCAGGTACTTATGAACTCACTTTCCTGCTGTGCCCACCTTAACCTCTGGTAACCACTAGTCTCTCTGCCTCTGTGGGCTTGCCTGCTCTAGCCCTCTCTTCAGATTCCAGGCATGCTTTTGCACCAAGCTTCCTGTCCTTGGCAGACCCTGTTCCTGGCTCATTCCTCCTCTTTATGACTTAACGTTTCACTGTACGAGCGGGGCACATGTTGTTGACCCATTCATTGGAGGCTGGCAGACATCTGCGTTCTGTTCATCCTTTTAGTCACTGTAAATACAGCTTCCACAAACATTTGTAAATGGTTTTAGGGGACTGTTTCTGTGGTGCTGGGACTCAAAACCAGGGCTTTGCTCTTGCTAGGCAGGTGCTTGACCACTGAGCTACCCTCAGACCCTGCATAGTGGTTGTTGTTATTTGGAGGTCAGTTCCTTTCATCTGTGTCTACACCTAGGGGCGCCATCGCCGGAACAGACAGTAGACTCATTTAATCCTGAAAGCCACCAAAGTTTCCCTCCTAACAGTGCTATTCCTTCACAGTCCTGGGACACAGGGCTCCAGCTTTTCCACATCAACACCTGCACTTTCCTGCTACTTCCCCCCTTAAGCAGCCATATTAGATGGTGGGGTTTGTAGTCCTAAGGGGCCAAGAAACTCACCATTTTTCTGTATGCTCTTGGGTCATCGCCTGGGGTTCTACTGTTAAAATGCCCCGTTTTAAAAGGAATATTTTTTTTAACATGAAAGGATACAATAGACTTGAGATTTGCTTTAAAACATGAGAGTGAAAAATTAGTTGTGGGGCTGAGGAGATGGTTTAGTTGGAAAAGTGCTTGCTGTGCAGATATGAGGCCCTGAGTTCTGGTTCCCAGCATCCATGTGAACCTGGGCACAGCAGCACACATCTGTTATCCCAGTGATCCTGTGCAGAGATGGGAGACAGAGACAGGAGAGTCCCTGGAAACTCACTGGTTAGCTAGCTCGGCATATGCAGTGGCAGGTAAGAGAGATCCTGTCTCAAACAGAGGACAAGATAAGGACTAACACCCAAGGTTGTCCTCTGCCCTCCACATGCACACTGTGGCACATGTACACCTGCAACTTACATACATGTTCATGCATGTACATGTATACACACACAAATACAAGAAAGGAAAACATTTGTTTCTTTTAAGGGGGGTAAACATTACAAGAGGGGACCATGTGTGATCTAGTTGTTGGGACATGTGGCAAGTAACTCTGATTCCTCAGTTAGAAGATTCCTGGGACAGAAAGATGGCTCAGTGGGTAATGTCCTTGCTGCTGAACCTGACAATCTGAGTTCGAGTTCTAGCACCCACTTGGTGGAGGGAGAATGAACTCACACGATCCCACACTGATGGAGGAGGGTCATCTGTCTATGTGTTACTTTCATTGGTTAA
>LOJH01008856.1:1614-21900 GCA_001685095.1 Ellobius talpinus
ATGGATGGGTGTGTGGGTGGATGGATGGGTGTGTGGGTGGATGGATGGGTGTGTGGGTGGATGGATGGATGGGTGTGTGGGTAGATGGATAGATGGGTGTGTGTGGATGGGTGGATGGATTCTGTGGATGGATGGGATGGGTGGGTAGGAGAGTGGATAGGTGGGTGGATTCTGTGATATGGGATTGAACCTAGGACCTCATGCATGCCAGGCAAGTACTCTGCCACTGAATCTGTCCTGTTGGTGCAAACTTTGGCTAAGAATGTATTTAAGGCCAACTGGTGGAACTTAGTGAGATTTTGTCTCAAAATAAAGTTTTTCTTAAAAAAGCTGAGATAGTTTGACTCAGTGGTAGAATGCTTGCCTAGAATCCCCCAGCTGGGATGTGGTTCAGTGATATAGTGCTTTACCCAGCATTCATGAGACCCTAGATTCAATCCCCACCACCACAAAAGAAATAAATAACTAAAGAATCAATCCAAGCTCGGGCCTTCATAGGCACTGTGAGTGGGTCATTGAATTCCTCTGAGCTCAGTGGCCTCATGTTTGAAACGAATAAGTAAAAACATCATAAAAATCCTCCCTGCCTGCTGGGCCTCATGAGGCTCTGCAGAAGGATGAAGGAGATGACAGGAGGGTGTGTTTTATGCATCCCAGACCCCCATCATCATGTCCCTCAGCTACAGCTTCAACATCTCCTCACATATGGGAACGCTGGCAACTCAGGCTCGGGGAAGGGCAAGGTGTGAATCTCAACCCAGAAACTCCTCAGGTGACAGAGATGGCTCAGAGGCTAAAGGTGCCTGCTGCCCAGCCTGATGATCTGAGTTTGGTCCCCAGGGACCCATGTGATGGAAACAAAACAAAACCCATGATTCCCAGAAGTTGCTCTCTGACCTCCACACATACACACGTGTGCCACGGCACATGCACCAAACTCCACCCCAACACAAAGTAAATAAAAATGTAATAGAGAGGGCCTTTGTCCCGAGTCCCAAAGAGACAAGGGTGGGCTGTGGTAGAGAAGGTGGCTGGCTTACGTAGGGCAGCAAACCCTCAGTGAACCAGGCGTCTGTCCTCTGGGGGAGGCCAGCAGAATAAAGGCCTGCCTGGCGCAAAGCCACCTGAACCCGCAGCTCTCCAGCTGCAGAAATGTAGGTCAGGCCTCCTGTATAATCCATGTCTGAGAACCCTTCCTAATGCCCATATCATAACACAATTGTTGATGGGCCCTTGTAGGTAGACCCATTGTGCCCACAAGGTTTCTACCATGCTATTGGGCTGCGTTTGGTATAGTTAAGGCAACGGTCTCTCCAAGGAGAAAGATGGACACTACCCTTTGCCAGGGGCCACCTCTCTCTTCTCCAATCTGCCCCGGTGGATTCTCATAGCGAGAGGCCCAGAGTCAGCCTAGAGGTACTATATTGACACCTTGACTGCCCCCGGTGTTGTCCAGACCAGTGGCATGTGCTGGAAGCTGGCTAGAAACACAGGTGTGGGCTGGGGTTGGGTGGGGGTGGTGCAGCCTCTAGTCCCAGCCCTTGGCCCTTGGCCTCCGGAGGTGGGAACCAGATCACAAATCTCAAAAGCCAACCTCAGGCAAGGTGATTTAGCCAATAAAGCGCTCACAATGCACATTTGCAAGACTCAAGTCTGATCTCCGAGTAAAAGGGCCACTGATTCTGCAGTCACGTGATCTCTAACTTCCGCACGTCCACGTGTCCCCCGTCACACACATGTGATAATAATAAAGTTTTAAAAGCTTAAAACACACACACACACACACACACACACACACGTTGGAGCTGGGCACTGCAGTACCTGTCTGTAATCTGGTTGCTTGGAAGGTGGAGATGGGAGGTTCAAGGCCAGTCTCAGCTCCTAACAAGTCTGAGCCAATCTGGGCCATGTACAAACCTGTTTCATAACAAAACAAAACAAAAACAAAAACCAGTAACAACAAAACCAAACAAACCAAGAAAGACTGGAAGAGTTTGCTTTGCAAGTATGTGGACCTGAGTTCACTCCCTAGAACGCAACAAATAAACAAGAAAAATCACGGGGTGTGGGAGTGTATGCCTGTGATGCCAGTGCTGGGGAGGGGAGACTGTGGGTCCCTGGGGCTCACAGGCCAGCCAGCCTTGGCTACTTGGTGGGCACATACATTCACATACACACATGCACACATACGGGCGTGCGCACACACACATGCACACACCCACTCACATACACACACTCCACACTCACATATACACACAAGTGCATACACACACACTCACATACACACACATGAATACACACACTCACATATACACACATGTGTGCATACGCACACACTCACATACACACATACAAGCATGCACACACACTCACATACACATGCATACACACAGAGAGAGAGAGAGATACTGTTTAGAGTTGAACAAAGAAAAGGTAGTAGCAGAACCTCTAGAATCAGAGCCCCAGATAGAATGGGGACAAACTTGGGACATGTGTGTGTGTGTGTATGTGAATACAGATGTGTGTGCATCTGTATACGCACACACTCACATACACACACTCACATACACACATACAAGCATGCACACACACATGCACACATGCACACCACACACACATGCATACACATGTGTGCATGTGTGCATGTGTGTGTGCACGCGCGCACGCGTGTGTCTGCCTGACTTTCTCTCTATCTCTACCTCTATATGTCTCTACATGTTTGTCCCTCTATGTGAGTATGCACACGTGAGTGCAGTACTCCTTACGGCCAGAAGAGGGCACCAGGTCCCCTGTGGCTATAAGCTTCACAGTGTGGGTTCTGGGAACAGAACTCCAGTCCTTTGCATGAACAGTAAGCACTCTTAGGCATTGAGCCACCTCTCCAAGCCCCTAAAATAATATAAAGTGGGGTTTTGTTTGTTTGTTCAGTGCTGGGGATTGAATCCAGGGTCTTGGAGCCAGGGCCTCACACGGTGCATGTTTGGTGTCCTAGCTAGCTTCAGCTGTCAACTTGACACAGCCCAGCCTCATCTGAGGGAGTCCAGTTGTGCAACTGCCCAGATCATACTGGCCCGTGGTCATACCTATGAGGAACTGTCTTGACAGTTGATTGATGTCCAAGCCAATATGAGTGGTGTCATCCCTAGGTCATATCCATGAGTAACTGTCTTGACAATTGATTGATGTCCAAGCCACCGTGGGCGGTGTCATCTTTAGGGAGAGGGTCTGGACTGTTTAAGAAAACATCTCTGTGGTTTCCACTCTAGATTCCTGCCTTGATTTCCTTCTGCCCCAGCTTCCCTCAGTGATGTCCTGTGACCTGTGGGAGTGTAAGCTGAAATAAACCCTTTCCTCCCTTAAGTGGCTTTTGGTCATAGTGTTTATTCCTGCAATAGAATGCAAGCATAGTAGGCAAGTACTCTGCCCCCATCGTGCATCTGAACAGGACCTTAACACTAAGATTAAAGAGGATGAAAGCTACAGATGGACCATGTGGGGTGACCACTGTCCTGCATCTACCCAAGGGGTAAAAGAGGTCCGGGAGTTCCCTCACCCAGCAGCCTCTTCTTCTCAGCCTCCCTTGCTCAGCCCATCCTCCTGGAGAAAGGCGCCCCCAATATGGAAAGCATTGAGGGCAAACAACTCCATCTCAGGCACAATCAATACAAACCCCCTGGGGAATGTGTCTCCAAAATGAAATCCCCCTGCTAAAACTTTCGTGAATGCTCCCTCCGTCTTTGTACTGGGATTGGCCTATGTTCACGTTCTGCCAGTGAGCACTTGATGGGGACCAGATTCTCAGGGTGCGTAGCCAACCCCCAAGCCTCCTCCCTCTGCAAACCCTTGTGAAGTCTGTCGTCCACCTGGTCTCCAAAGGACAGCATCTTCTGTGGTGGGGACATTGTCTCAAGCAGTAATATCATGTTCAGAGTTCAGAATGCATGGCTACTTGCTTTAGATAATTTCCCCAAAAAAAGAATCTCTGTGTGTGTATTGTGTTCTTGTGTGTGAGTGTGTGCTGCACCACACACGGAGAGGCCAGAGGACAACCTCAGGTATTGGTTCTCAGCTTCTACCATGTTGGGAGACAGAATCCTGGGTTGTTCGCCACTGTGTAACCAGGCTAGCTGGCCTGTGAGCTCCCAGGGGTCTCCTATCACTGCTCCCATCCCACCCAGAGAACACTGAGATTATAGGCATGTGACTTTATGTGGGTTCCGGGATTGGGACTCAGATTCCCATGTCTACACAGGAAGCTTTCTGCCCACAGAGCCTTCTTCCTAGTCTTCAGATGTTAGCTTTCCTGAAGGTGACTAACGACAGAGAAAGTGACACCGGGTGTGATCCAGGGTGTGCATTGTGGCCAGGGTTCTGTGATGACGTCACCCAGAGGCCTCGGTTACTCAGCAAGACTTAGGGAGGTGCTGAGCTACCATGAGACCCTGGGTGGCCCCAGGCCTGGGGGTGGGGCTAGAAGCTTATCATCTGTTAGAGTCCACGCTCAGATGCACTCTGCCTTAAGTCTCTAGGAGCGTGTGACATCACAGTCCACACCCCTACATAGGAAAAATCCACTTTGCAGTTGGGAAGACTGAGGCATGGGGGTTCAGGCTGGAGATGAGTTCTATGGGGTTCCCTGGTCTGCTGGGCATGCCCAGGTCTCTATTCTTAATCTCCCTGACATAACTTGGATGGTCCACAGGGGTGGGGGTGGAGGTGCTGTGTAGCTATATTCTCTGGACTGAAACATGTCCCCGTGGAAGGAGACTCATTAAGACTCAGGGCGTAGGAACTGGAGAGATGGCTCGTGGTTAAAGCACTGGCTGCTCTTCCAGAGGAGCCAAGTTCAAATCCCAGCACCCATATGGTGGCTCACAATCATCTATAACTCTGGTTACAGGGGATCTAACACCTTATTCTGGTCTTTGTAGGCACCTGGCAAGCATGTGGTGGACAGACACCCATGCAGACAACACACCCCAGATAGATAAAATCAAATAAAAATGTTTTAAAAGACTTGGGAAGAAAATAAAACTCAGAAAGCACAAACAGAACTGGTGAGTTTCAGGAAGTTCTGAAGCCTTCAGGACTCACAAGGCCTCTCTCCAGATGACAACGCACAACAGCTGCATCTCAGGAGCCAGGGAGACCCCTCTTCTGGGAGATGGCCACACATCCCAATAAGTCACCCAGACCTCTAAAGTTGCTTTGGTTTTGCATTTTGGGGTCAATTATAAGACAAACTAAAAGGCTTGAGGAAATTCCTAGAGTAGACCCCAGCACGCACACCATCACCAGTGCACCCCACCTTCTTGGATGGAAATGGAGCAGTGATCACTGTTCACCCCTCGAGTCCCTTTCCTGTCCTGACATCATAGACGTATTCCAGGCCTCTGCTACACCCTAAGCTCTGCTCTCTCTGCTGTGGTTGGGGTGTCCAACAGGTGTCTACTGCAGGCAACCTGCAATGGAGGTGCACTCTGAGCCCCTGTTTCTCCTAAGCATCCATGGTACCAGCCCGATGTTGCCTACTATTGACCCTGTGGCCCCGGGTCACAAGTCTGTTCACTTGAGTCTTTTCCCAGTGGAAGCTCTCTACTCTGGAGGGTAACAAAACCCACCATGGCTCCCAGGGTCTGGGCTTGTCTTGCAATCCTGAGCCATCCTTCTGATTATGCATGAGTCCTTCGAAGTATCCAAGACAAGAGTGACCAGATGTGGTGACGGCATGTCCCACACAACCCACGGTGGCTAGCTGTTTCCTGTATAGGAAATCTGTAGAGCTAAGTGGTTTTTCCTTATCATCAAGGGAAAATCAAGGGACTGGGGGAGACAGCGTGGTGGGTATTACGTCTGCTGCACAAGTGTCATGACCTGAGTTCTGATCTCTGGCACCCACTAACAAAAGCCAGGCATGATCATGCATGACTATAAAGCCCCAGCACCACGGGGGGGCATGTAAGCAGGGACAGGACAATCCCTAGAGTTCACTGGCCAACCCGTCGAGTGTAATTGATGAGCTCAGGCCAGTGAGAAGACCCTCGGCAGAGGATGCCCAATGTCCATCTCTGGCCTCTGCATGCATAGGTGAGGACCCCCTGCTCTCTGCCCTGAACAGAGAGGAGAAATCAAGTCAAGTCAGCATGCTGGTCTCCCTGGTATCTAGGCTGTGTCATGGTAGACAGCCTCATAACCCACCATACTCGGTAATTACAGCCAAGGGCTAATGGTTCCCCTTCGCACAGTTTCTCTGATAATCCAGCCTTCTCAGCGAATAGTGTAATGCCTCTTTAAGACAATAATACTCCAGGTCTCTCCCTGGCCCCCACCCACACAGGGCCAGAGTAGCATCAGGTCAAGAACCTTCTTAAGCTGCAGCATTTCCTTCTGCTGCCCTTTCCAGAAGGGGGGTCTGAAGCAACAGGGGCAACCCAGGCATGCAGAAGCCAGGCTTCTTTTTGCCGAGGGGAAGGGTCACAGCCATTTGGGGGGCAGCACAAGGTCGTTCTTGCAACCTGTGGAGGTGCTGCTTATCACTCACATGGGGCAAAGAAAGCCAAGTCACGTCCATCCTACTAAGCAAGCGCAGTTGGAAGAGCCAGGCCTGGCCCCCTGCCATACCTTCCTGGACTTAATTCTTTAATTCTCTTGCTCGCTCGCCCATTCAGCAAACCCGGGAGAGTCGGCCTGTCTGCAGCGCACAAACCATGCGTTATTTGAGATACTGAAAATACAGACAAAAGCCTTGAGGGACCCTGCCTCTGGAACTCAGGTTCATAGCTGGGGTTCGAGGGGGGAAGAATCAGGGGCGGGTGAATACTAGAGACATAGCTCAGTCCGCAAAGTGCTCGCTTGCAAGCATGAGGTCCAGACTTCTGTCTCTGGTACCCAGGGAAGATGCCAGGCATGGTAGCTGGTAGCATGCACCTGTAATCCCAGCACCGGGGAGGCAGAGACAGAGAGATCCAGGCACTAAATGTCTAGCCAGTTTAGTCCCATTGGTGAGCTCAAGGCCAATGAGGGTCCCTGTCTGAAAAGAGGAGGATGATGTTCCTAAGGATGGCACCAGAGGGTTGCCTCTGGCTTCCACTTACCTATGCATGTATGCTCATGCATACTGCACACATGGACACACACACATACAAACACACACACATACAAACACACACGCAGAATACATGAACAAATAAATAAATCAGGGGCTGGTGAACTTGAGGAGAATAAGAATTCTGGGGGTGGGGGCTGCATGTGGGAGATCAGCCTGGGCTACAGAGAAAGTAACAGGTCAGCCTGGGCTAAATAAGAAAACCTGGTCTCATGGTTAGGAGCCCGTTAGGAGTGTGGAAGGCCCCACCATGTGTAAGACCGAGGTGATGCCTGTCTTCAGGACAAATGCAAGGTAGCCTGGCTGCTTGGAGGTAGCCGTGAGGGGAACCTGAGCCTGCAAATCCCAGTCCCCTCTTCCGTATTGCAAAAAAATGCGCTTTTCCAACGAAGCGACCCAGACACCATCACACACTGCCTGCGCTTCTCTAGCAAGCCCTTCTTGTCATTCACTTCTTAAAATTTCTCTCTTTATAGTTCTGCTTTTCCTGAACCAAACAAAAGCCCCCTTCTTGGAGGAATTGCTCCATGTACCCCGAAGTGCCTGTTTGCTACACTGAGGGTTCTTCCACCCTCCAACCTCCTCGCTCCCCAGATCACTGGGGGACAAGGCCATTGCCACCTGCCTGTGATGTCAAATGAGTCTTTTTTCTTTTTCTTTCTTCTTAATTTAAGGGTAGGGAAGAGAGAGGAGGAGAGACAGAGAGAATAGAACACGCACATTTGCAGGTGCCTGGGGAGACCAAAGAGAGCACAGGAGCCTCTGAAGCCAGAGTTACAGGCACTGTGAACTGCCTGACATGAGGTTGAGAACAGAATTCAGGTTTCTGCAAGAGCAGCAAACACTCTTAGCCTCTGAGCCATCTTTCCAGCCCCTGAGGCTGGGCTTCTCACCTTTCTGAGACTGTATATTCCTCTCTAGGCAGTTTTTGTTCACATAGACACCCACACTTCACAGGCATATCCCAAGGGTCAGCACGGGTAGATGCCGGTGTGGCCACAGGCATGAAAGGCACACTCCAGGTTTGCCTGTCTGAGCCCAGAAGCACAGTGAAGCAGTTAGTGAGACAGTCTCAAGCTGTCCCCGGCTGCCCCCCCATGTGTGTGTGTGTGTATGTGTGTGCATGTGCGCACACACATGTGAATGCTTTCCTGTATGTAAGCGCACACGAGAGTACACCTATGTATACACATGTAGGGGTTAGAGAGCAACCTTGGCTGTCATCCCTCAGGTGCTATCCATCTTGCTTTTGGAGACAGGGTCTCTCGCTGGCTTGGAACTTACTGATTCAGCCAGGCCGACCAACCAGCGAGACCCAGGAATCCACCTGATTCTGCCCCCTCAGTCCTGGGATTACAGGACCATGCTACTAC
Organism: Ellobius talpinus; assembly: GCA_001685095.1. Classification (NCBI taxonomy): domain Eukaryota; kingdom Metazoa; phylum Chordata; class Mammalia; order Rodentia; family Cricetidae; genus Ellobius; species Ellobius talpinus. The sequence continues at coordinate 10,093 of LOJH01008856.1, forward strand.
GCCCGGATATTTTCATGCAGGCTCTGAGGATCTGAGCAAACTCAGGCCCCCAAGCTTGTCAGGCAAGCATGTGACTGAGCCCTCTCTCCAGCCCAAGCCCCTTTTAACTCTGGCCAGCTGACCCTGCAATACTGTCACTCACTCCTAGAGTGGCAGAAGTGGGGGTATTCTCTGGTACCCTTCTTCCTAGCACGCTGTGACAACTGAGAAGGGCTCCAGGCCTTGTCCCCCCCCNGCTGAGGAGGTCTGGGCTCCAGCCCAGCTGCCTCACTTCCTCACCTGCCACATAAAAGTGATGCCTGCCTGTTCAGACCAGTGCCAAAGAAAGGGAAGATGCAGGCCGGTCCTGTCCCCAGCTGCCTAGCTACGTGGTCTGTCCTACAGCTGGCGACTTCCCCAATCTGGAGATTAAAATGCTGGCCCGCGGCCGGGTGAGGTTGTGCATGTCTGTAATCCCATCACTTGGGAGGTAGAGGCAGGAAGATGAAAAGTTGAAGGCCAGCCTCTTTAAAATGGAGAATCTGAGGCCTGATGGGGCTACATGAAACCCTATATAACAAAGTCAAAATCGGGCTGGAGAAAGGGCCCAGTTGCTTGCCTTGCAAGTTTAAGAACCTGAGTGCATTACCCTGAAGATCAGAGTTCAGGTCCTAGAGAGCCGTACAAATGCCAGGTAGTCCTGGAGGACCACCTCAGAAGGTGGAGACAGGGAATCCCCAGATCAAGTTGGCTACTGAGACTGGCCGTCCCAGCGAGCTCGTGGTTTGATCGAGAGACCTGCCGTGAGGGATAAGCTGGAAGAACTATAGATGATGGTTTCTGACATCTGCCCGAGGTCACCACACGCCTTTACACACATATGTGCATGCACCCCCCGACACACACACACACACACACACACACACACACTTTGATCCAGTTTCTCAATTAAAAGTGGGGCAGGGCCTGGGAGATGTCTGTCACAACCAGTCCACAGGCCAATGCACAGAACTATGGGATTGTGGATGCTACAGGAATGACAAAATGAGCAGATGAATAGATGCAAAACAGGCGCCTCCCTCCGGGGTGCAACTAAGAACATTCCACAGGATGCAGTTAATGGACATGCATTCGGACCGGGGTTGCACACAGCGATTTGACATTTGTACAACTTCATAGGATTATAAAATTGCTAAAAGACCATAAAAGGAGGCGATAACCCTAGAGGGTGTGCTGGAGAGAGAACATCTGGTAATCCCCCCTCTTTAAAAGTTTAATCAGGGTGCTGGGAACATCCTGGAGGCGGCCAGTGGTGACAGTTGAACCCGCAATGCAAAAGCACTCGATAGTACTGAACCACACACTTCAAACTAGCTACATTAATGCTCAGAGTGGTTACATATGCTTGCTGGTCTTGTGGAAGACTCAAGCTCCATTCCCAGCCTGATGCTGGGCAGCTCAAAATCAGCTGTACCTGAAGCCTCAGGGGATCCAACAGAATCTTCTGGCCTCTGAGCACACTGGCACTCCTGGGTACACACCCACATGCAGATACACACAAATTCGCATAATGCAAAATCATTCAAATCAACCTAAAAACCAGCTAAAGCGATCAATTTCATCTTACTTTCTCTCTGCGTGTGCCTGTGCCTATGTGTGCCCCGTGCACACACTTCCAGAGGCCAGAAGGCAGCCTCGGGTGTCAGCCTTCGGTCATTGGCCACAGTGTTTGGAGACAGTGCCATTAACTGACCTGGAACTCACCCAGTAGCCTAGCATGGCTGCCCAAGGAGCCTTGAGGCTTGTCCTGCCTCTGGGACTCCAGAACTGGAGTTACAAGGGCACATCATCATTTGTTTTGTTTGGGTTTTAACCTGAGTTCTGGGAACTGGTTCACCAGTTGAGCTGCTTCCTCAAGCTGGTATGGCTGTAGACAATTTCATATACACAGCACTATTAAAGAGAAACTGGGAATCACCTCAGCGGGCAAAGTGCTTGCCGTGCAAGTGTCGATGGCTCAGCGGTTAAGAGCACTGACTCCTTTTCCAGAGGACCTGGTTCAACTCCCAGCACCCACATAGCAGTTTACAAGGTCTGTAACTCCAAGATCTCACACCCTCACATAGATATACATGCAGGCAAAATACAATGCACATAAAATAAAAATGAACAAATTAAAAAAAAAACTGAGTTTGGATCTTCCAGACCCACAACAAGCTGCACACAGCGGTACACATCTGTACTTTCAGCACTCCTCTAAAGGGGGGGTGACACAAAGACCAGGAGAAGCCCGAAGGCCCGCTATCCCGGAGGGAGAAGCCCAAAGGCCAGCTATCCCGGAGGGAGAAGCCCGAAGGCCAGCTATCCTGGAGGGAGAAGCCCGAAGGCCCGCTATACCGGAGGGAGAAGCCCGAAGGCCAGCTATCCTGCAGTACTCACCAGCTAACAAGAGACCTGATCTCAAACAAGGTGGCCCTCCGACGTCTACACGTATGCCATGCCCCATGCACCTACAAACACACTATTTAAAGAAGAGATAGCCTGAGTTCAGTTCCCTGCACCCACATGGAGTGGCTCACTATCCCGTGTGCGTCGAGTTGCAGAGGATCCATGGCCTCTGGCCTCTGTGGGCACCTGCACTCATGTGTACACCCCGTATTAAATTAAATACATACACCTTAAATAATAATATGGGACAGGACACACTGCCCCTACGCTTCCTGGTGGTACCTAATAAAACCCTTCTCTCGGTCTTTTCTTGTGGTTATTGATATTAGATTTCTAGGGCTTAACCTCAAGGCCTCATGCCTGCTAGGCAAGAGGTCGACCAATGAGCTCCATCTTTGCTCTAATGCCTCTAATTTTCCTTATGACTAGAATTGGCTGAGCTGGAAACACAGGCAAGGAACAATGGCAACAAAAGACCGCAGTGTAAAAAAAAACGCTTAATAGTCATGCCGTGATGGCACACGCACGCCTTTAATCCCAGCACTCCGGAGGCAGAGGCAGGCAGATCTCTGTGAGTTCAAGGCCARCCTGGTCTACAAGAGCTAGTTCCAGAAGGCTCCAAAGCTACAGAGAAACCCTGTCTTGAAAAACCAAAGGGGGAAAAAAAACATTTGATAGCCCAACAATGACAAGTAGGTCTGTTTTGTGACCTGCCCCAGAAGCTGCCTCTTCTATCCAGAATCTCTCCTGACCCTCACGACAAAGATGATCTTCCCTTAGACGGACAGTGACCAAACAGAGGACTGGCATACAGAGGGCTGAGGACTCTGGGGACACAGAGTAATGGGCCTAGGGTCTCAGGTCTTCATGTGAACAGGATATGTCTTACCAGGACCCCACCCTCCTCATGGCACAGAAGCACCCCCAGGTGGTGAGTGTCATCGAGAGTCCCACCCTTCCACAACAGCCCCTTTGGGTGTGTCTGAGGAGTCCAGGGTAACTAGAGAGAGTACTGGGTACCAGAGCATAAGAAAGGTTGAAGGGATGGAGAAGGAGGAATCCCTTTCCCCCAGGGCCACATCCATCAGTGGTCCCTGAGATCTGTTTAGTCTATGTGGTCTGGCTCAGGGCAAGATGGACCTTTGTGCCTCCTGCATCTTCAGGGCCTGCTCAGAGAGACTGCTCAAGAACACACACTTCTCCTGGATATGGATGGGCTATCTGTTACCTAGGTTTCAGCCTCTCCTCCACACCCTCTTTCTGGCCTCAGTGCCCCACTGTGGGCTAAGGCCTGGGATGTGACATGAAGATACCCCTAGTGGGCTGGGACGAAGGCTCAACTGGGAAAGCACCCGCCTCGAAAGCATGAGAACCCCGGTTTAATCCCCAGAACCGAAGCTGAAAAGCCACAGAGAGTGGTCCGTGCTTGTAATACCAGTGCTGGGGAGGAAAAGACAAGGGGATCCCAGTCCTTAGTGGCCAGCCAGTCTAGCCGGAACAGCGGGCTCTAGGGTCAGTAAGAGATCCTGTCTCTAAAAGAAAGGTGGTTAAGGAACGGAAGAAGACATCTCAACTTAAACTTCTGTCCTCCACACTTAGACACACACACTGCACACCACACATTCACAGACACACAATGAAAAGGGAAAAGGAGAAGGGTCACTGCTTATAAAGGTATAGGGGGCACTATGGCTGGGGACACACTAGGCAATGCATTCCTTCTACCCACAAGAATCTCCCCGCCCACGTCTGTCTGTCTGTCTGTCTGTCTCTCTCTCTCTCTCTGTGTGCATGCATGCGTGTGTGTGGTGTATGCATGTGCACTTGCTCACAAGGCCCATTTGGAGGCCATAGGTTGACATTGGTGTCCCCTTTACTTACTCCCCACCTTAGTTTTTTGAGACAGTGTCTCTCCCGGAGGCTGGAGATGGCTCTTTCTTTCAGTTAGACAGACTGGCCAGTAAGCCTCAGGGACCAGTCTATCTCTGCCTTCCCCAGCATTGGGGTTACAGATGTGTGCCCCCCAAGGCCATATTTTATGTGGGTGCTGGGGGATCAGAACCTAGTCCACAGGCTTGTGTAGCCAGACTTTACCCACTGAGCCTTCTCTCCAGCCCCTCTGGCAGTTTTGGGAGTGGCACCCCACTTCAACTGTGCCATGTCATCTCCTCCCTGCCCAGGTACCTGTATTCCAAAGGTTCCTTGTCCTTCTGCACCCCCTGGCCTCTCTACCCACGTCTGTTTGGAATTTTCGTAGAACTGGGAGTTGTGGATGTGGGTTCTCTCCTCCGCCCAGGGACTGTGCCCAGGTTTCTGATACCGCTGTGATGACCAAGGGGTGAACATGAGCGGGATATTTGCCCAGAGACTTCAAAATGAATAGCCACAGAGTCTGATTCCAAAATAGCATACATTAACAACCTGGAATCCATTCCGTCCTGATCCCGTTAGGCAGGAGGAAACGTGGGCTGAAGCCAAATAAAAGGCATCCTGGAACCCTTACGGCCTCCTCCATGGAAGACAAAGGCAGAGCGAGGACATTATGGGATGGACGTGCCTAATAAACGACGTGTTGGCATCTCCCTTCCACGGGGACGCGGATTAACAGCAGATGTTCTACACGCATGTCAACTTGTATGCTAATCGAAAACAACTGTGAGGCTCTGCAGGCAGGAATTCCATACATGCAGACCAGGGCCCATTCCTGCAGCTGCTGGCGGGACAGAGGTGGAGGCAGTGCAGACCGATGGGGGCTCAGGCCCCAGCCCTCCCCTGCAGAGCTGCTATTGGGGTTGGGGGACCCTTAGCTCAGGGTCAGTTATGATCCAGTTCCTGCTCTGCTCCGGACCGGGACCGCAAACCTCAAAGGGATGGAGCAGGACACTGAACGCCTTGGGTTTCTGGGAAGGTGAACCAAGAATTCAATTTGGTTCCTCTAGGCTGCAGGTCATAACTCCTTTGGAGGGGATCAAACGACCCTTTCATGGGGGTCACATATCAGATATCCTGCGTATCAGATAGTCATATCACAATTCATCACCGTAGCAAAATGACAGTCATGACATCCCAATGAAAATAATTGTATGATTGGAGTCACCACCACAAGACGAGCTGTATTAAAGGGTCATAGCACCAGGAAGGTTGAGAGCCACCACTCTATTGGATGGATTGGAGAAGACATCCCAGCATAAATCTCTGTCCTTCACATGTGTACAGACAAGTGAGCACACGCATACACTACACCACGCACACACACACTGGGCATGAACACACATCACACACGCATACATGTATGATGACTGATCTTAACTGTCAGCGTCATGGGAACAGACCTCTGAACTTGTCTATGAAGGATTATCATGGTTAGGTTAGTTGAGGGCTGGTGAGATTGTTCACAGGGTCAAGGTGCTTGCTGCCAAGCCTGACGACCTGAGTTCAATCCCTGGGACCCACAGGGTGGAAGGAGAAAACTGATTCCCACAGGTTGTCCTCTGACCTCCACAGGTGCATGCATGCATGCACACAAACACATACATGCAAATAAAAAATAAATGAAACTACTTTTTTTTTACAAAATTAAATAGGCAAGGTTGTTAAAGTGGGAAGATCAATCCTAAATGTGGGCTGAGGTTCTGAGCTGCATAAAAACGGACAGAGTGAGCTGAGTGTTCCTCTCCACCCTTGCACTCCCAGACTGCGGGCACTCCTGCCGCTGTGCCTCCCCGCCATGCGAAGACTTGCCCTCTAAATGGGGGCCAAAATCAACCCATGTTTCTGTAAACATATTCATTCATTTCTTGTGTGTATGATATGGGGTGTGTATGTGTGTGCGCATACCACATGTATGTGCAGGCTGGAGGATAGCTTTTGGGAGTCAGTTCTCTCCATCCACTGTGCGTTCTGGGGATGAGACTCAGGTCCTCGGGCTTGTGTACGGAGCAGACACTTTTCCACGCTCAGCCACCTCTCCAGACCCTTTCTTTCCCTACAGTGATTTTTCAGATGTTTCCTTACAACAATGAGAAAAGTAACTAAGCGTGCTGGCTGGTCCTTTGCCAACTTGACACACAAGCTGGAGCTATCTGAAGGGAGGGAGCCTCAATTCAGAAAACGCCTCCATGGGATCTGGCTGTAAGGCATTTTTTAAACTAGCGATTGATGCAGAGTTTCCTGGGCTGGCAGTCATGGGTTCAATAAGAAAGCAGGCTGAGCAAGCTATGAGGAGCAAGTCAGTAAGCAGCACCCCTCCATGGCCTCTGCATCAGCTCCTGCCTCCAGGTTCCAACCCTGCTTGATCAAGTTCCCATCCTGATTTCTTTCAGTGATGTGGTTGTGTAAGCCAAACAAAGTCTTTCCTCCCCAGCTTGATTTTTGGTCACGGTGTTTTGTTGTAGCAATAGAAACCCTAACTAGGACACGGAGTTAGGACTCTTGAGGGTGAAGATGATGAAATAAAGTCACCAAGGTAGTTTATCAGACATGAGCAGCCGCAGGAAAGGAGGATGAGAGTTAACAACAGGCTGGGACGCAAAAAGATAAACAGGGAGACCACAGCCTTCCATTAGCTCTCAGGCCCATGTCCTTGGAGAAGTTTGGTATCTCCTGCAGCCACTCACACTGGTGCACTCGTGTGTGTGTGTGTGTGTGTGTGTGTGCGTGTGTGTGTGCATGCGGGCAAGTGTACTTGTGGAGAACAGATAAAAACTTTGACCATTGCTCCTTAGATACCATTGTCTAGTTTTGTGGGGTTTCAGGTTTTGTCTTGTATTTTGCTTGTTCAGTTTTTTGAGACAGGGTCTCGGTAGGTATCTCTGGCTGGCCTGGAACTTGATCTGTATATCAGGCTGGCCTTGAACACGGAGTCCTTCCTAGAACTGGGATGACAACTGTTTGTGACCATGCCCAGATTTTTTTTTATGTGGATTCTGAGGATGAAGCTCAGGTCACCATGCCTGCAAGGCAGGTTCTTTATTGGCTGAGCTATTTCCCAAGCCCCAAATCCACTCCTCAAATTGATGCCTGACTTTGGGAAGTGGTTCTAGACACATATGTGATCTCATAAGATAAACCTTGGCTGTGTAATTGATTCAAAAACAGCATGTCCTGGGCAGGGAAGATGGCTCAGTGCACACAGCACTCCCAGCGCAAGTGTCAGGATTGGGGTTCTATTCCAAAAGCCTGGTGGAAATGGCCGCCTGCTTGTAATTCATCACTCAGGAGGTAGAGATGGGGAAGGGGGGTCCTTGAGCAGCTGGCTAACTACACCATCCAAATTGGTAAGCTCTTGGTCCAGGACGAGACCCTGCCTCTATCAATACAGCAGACAGTGACTGAGAAAGATACCAGATGTTGACCTATGGGCTTCATGCACATGCACTTAGGTGTACATGTTCACACACACAGGTGAACACACACATGCACACATGCATGGACACACACAGAGACAGGGGGACACATGTACATATGCACAGGCACACACACACCCCACATACATATGAAAATAATTATATTCTTGGTTGGGCTTACTGGTGCATAATGGCACTCCCAGCATGCTAGAGGCTAAGACAGGAGGACCCTGAGTTTTAGAGCAAAACTCTGTCTCAGATAAACAAGGACTGTGGTGTAGTTCAGTGGCAGAGCAGTTTCTTAGCATGCACAAAGCCCTGGGTTTGATCCCAGGACACAAGACACACACTCCAAAGATTATTACATTTACTGTATGTGTGTGCACACATGTGAGAGCACATACACACACATGTCCGAGGACAACTTGGAGTCAGTTCTCTCCTTCTACCACGTGGGTTCTGGGGACAGAGCTCCAGGCGTCAGGCTTGGTGGCAAAAATCTTTAGCCAGTGAACCATCTTCCCAGCATGGAATTCAAAGATTGCTACAAGATCCAAACAGATAAGTACATGGACTGATTGATACATAGACAAATCATCATGAATCTACAGAATACCAAAGACAAAGACAAAATCTGACAGATTAGCAAAGGAAAGAGTTGCCTCCGAAGACATTTGAGAATGCCTCTGAAAGGCAACTAGAGAGGCCAGAAGATAATGGCATACTGTCTCCCAAAGGACAGAGAGAAATATCTGTAGACCAAGAGAGTGGCTTTTATTCTTATTTTTAGACTTATTTGTTTTATTTTCTGTATATAAGTGTTTTGTCTGCATGTATATATGTGTACCATGTGCACACCTGATGTGCACAGAGGTAAGAACAGGGTGTCAGGTTCCCTGGAACGAGAGTGAGCCACCATGTGGGTGCTGGGAATCAAAGCCCCAGGTCCTCTACAAGAGCAGATTGCTCGTAACTGCTGAGTTATCTCTCCAGCCTCTGACCATGAGTTTTATACACAGCTAAACTATCATTCAAGTGTAATGGTACAATTCAATAATTTGGAGAGAAACAAGACTGAAAGGAGCCAAAATTTAAGATGTATTAGGGAAATGCAAATTTCGAAATGAAATATAATCTCTCATCTTTGAGTTTGCAAACCTTAGTAAGTCTGGGCTCAGTGAGAGGCTCAGCAGGTAAGATGCCAGCTGTCAAGCCTGAGGACCTGAGTTCAATCCCCAGGACCTACATGGTGAAAGGAGAGAACAGACTCCCACCTGTTCTCTGACCCTCACATGTGTGTCCTGACATGTGCTCCCACACACATACACAAAAGTGAATAAATACAATTTAATTTGAAAAAGATTAGGAAGGCCTGGTGGTGGTGGCACATGCCTTTAATCCCAGCACTTGGATGGCAGAGGCAGGCAGATCTCTCTGAATTCCAGGCCAGTCTGGTCTACAGAGCAAGTTCCAGGACAGCTGGGGCTACACAAAGAAACCCTGCCCCTCCCCCCCAATATGAAACCCAACACCACCAATTACTGGCCGGGCTATGAAGTGAGGGAGAACTTTGTTCACTGCTGGTGGGGTGGAAGTTAGAACTCTGAGCTTGGAGAAGAACCAACAACATCTACCAGAGTTAGTCAGAGGCTGGCAAGACGGCTCAGCGGATAGTGTCTGCCACACAAGCAGGGCACCTGCTTTCGTAGCTTTGGTACCCATGTCAAAGACAGCTGTGGATGTACGTATCTATGATCCCAGTGTTGGGGGAGAGGAGAGAGGTGGATCTCTGGTACTCCCTGGCCAGCCAGTCTAGCCAATCAGCGGCTCAGGCTCACTGAGAAACCCTGTTGCAATCAATAGAGATAACCTCACGTCAACCTCCGACTTTTGCATGTGTACACACACACATAACACATGCACATACCCCCACACTCGTGCATACATACTTGCACTCGTTTACACTTGTGTGCATACATACACATGCCCTACATATGTGCACACAAATCCACACACATGTGTGCATCACACACACATGCATATACACAGACAAACTCATACACACACACACTGTACAAACATAAACACACAAAAAGTTACAAATGAAACATAATAGTGTTTAGTCTTGGGAAGCTTTTGTTGATGAGCACAAAGCCCCAAAGTTGAGCAGGCACCGTGGTGAATCCCAGCACTTGGGAGGTAGAGGCAGGTTAATCTCTATGAGTTCGAGGCCAGCCTGGTCTACGTTCTGAGTGCCAGACAGGAAGGGCTACACAGAGAAACCCCATCTCAAAACAAAAACAAGAAATGCCCCAGCCTTGCTCCCTGAAGTTCCTCTCACAATTGTAAGAAAGCATTTGCTTTTCGTAAGTGTCAGATAAACAAGCCGGAGTACACGCGCATTGTGAATATTATAAAGCCGTTAAACGTCAGCGGGTGGAGAAAGGATCTATGTGGCTGGGCCTCACAAATGTCTTATGTGGAAAAACAAGCTGTGCAGACAACTTCAGCAAAACTTCATTAAAAAAAACAAAACCAGGGTCCCACATAGCTCAGGCTGGCCTTAAACTCACTATATGCAGCCAAAGATGACCTTGAACACCTCCATAGCACTCATTGGGATCACAGGCACGCCATGCCATGTGTGGCTCAATTATACAAATTTATATACAACACAAAAGCAAAAAACTTAGCCTGAGGAAGATACACACTAACTATAAGTTAGTGTTATGCTTAGGAAGGAAAAAGAGGAAAGGGGCCAGCAAGATGGCTCAGCAGGTAAAGGAGCTTGCTGATAATACTGAGAGCATGAGTTCAATCCCTGGGACCCACATGTTGAAAGAAAAAAAAACCAATTCCTGAAATTGTCCTCTAACCTTCACAGGGGTGTTGTACACAACACACACACACACACACACGCACAGAGAGAGGGAGAGAGAGAGAGGGAGAGAGAGATGGGGTTGGAGACATGGCTCTTAGCCACTGAGCCTTGTCTCTTGCTGCCTTGCAGAGGACCTGGGTTCAATTCCCAGCACCTACAAGGCAGCTAGCTCACAGCTGTCTTAACTCCAGTTCCAGTTAATGACACCCTCTTCTGGCCTCTGAGGGCACTGCATGTACAGAGTGCACAGACATACAAGCAGGCAAAACACCCAACCACATAAATTAAAAATACATACATCTTTTAAAAAGAAAACAAAAAGAAAAAGCAGATAGAATACAGTTGTAACTATACAGCCTGGTCTACATAGCAAGACCCTGTCTCAAAAAGAAGAATATATAGCCCTGGACTTTTTCAAAATAAAAGTCAAGGAAACAGTGAAGCAAATATGACTTAATGCTAACAGCTATTTAATCTCAGCGGTTGGTATATGAGTATTTTATGGGGTGTTTTATTTGCTTCTTTGCTCAAAAATATTTCTTACATGAGGTTAAAAAATTAAGAGTTTAATATTACCGTCAGGATGTCAGGAGGCTGGCTAAAGCTGACTGTGCCCGCCTGCCCTGTGTGGTGACCTGCCTCTGCAAGGAGACATTCCATGGTTTTCTTCTAGGCTATTTTTGGCACAGATGGCAGATGCTACCATGTTTCCTAAAAACCAACTGAAGGGACAAAAGGGATTAACTTTAAAGACAGAAACCCACAAAGGTTAAAAAAAAATCCAACACAGAAACTACAGAAAAAATGGCTGCTGAGCATGCCCAGTCTCAGGAGGCAAAAGTGGGTGCTGAGCATGCCCAGTCTGGGAAGGCAAAAGCGGGTGCACTGTGCGCACCCACAATCCCAGTGCTCAGAGGCTGAGACAGCACAGTGTGCTTGAGGGCAGCCTGGTCTACACAATGAAACAAGGAGTGTAGACACAGGTGGAGTCAGAGACCGACAGGGACAGGGACAGAACTCAGCAAGTGAAGGTGTCAGCGGCCAACTCTGATGGCCTGAGTTCAATCCTCAGAACCTACATGGTGGAGAACTGATTCCTGAATGTTGTCCTCTGACCTACACACACACACACACACACACACACACACACACACA
>LOJH01008857.1:9906-29098 GCA_001685095.1 Ellobius talpinus
GGCTAGAGGTCATCATCAGGTGTCTGTCTCAACCATTGTTCACCTTATTTCTTTTATCCCTCATCATTTTTATTTTACTAAAAATCAGTAATTCCTTAGGCAAAGTTTATTCTCCATTATAGAAACTGCCTGGCCAAGGAAAGGGCAAGGGGACCAGTGCTACAATCAACTCATATCCAAAGAGAGAACAATGCCTTGTTATCATTAATTTCATCCAAAGTCTGGAGATGTAATGGTACTTCATAGGCAGTCCCAAGGTCCACCTTACGTTTTTGAGGCAGTGTCTCTCTCGCTGAACCCAGAGCTCACAATTGACTAGACAGACCGGCCAAGGAAGCCTCTGGCTCCTCCTAGGCTTGACTCTTCGCTAAGATTATAACACTGTGCCTGGCTTCTGGGTGGGTGATAGAGATTAGAATTCAGGTCCTCACACTTGGGTGGCAGGCATTCACCCTGAGCCATCTCTCCAACCACGTTTTTGAACAAATGCTCTAGAATTTTAAATTCTAGCTTAGTTATCATAAGAAAATAATATGCTTATTATAATAATTCGGTATTATAGAAAAATTTTAAAGGATAGTACAAGTTTCTATTTCCAGGTTATTTTCTAATGCTTATATAAATGATCTTCATAACATCCTTAAAGAACTCAGGAATTCTTTACATCAAAACTATTTTATAGTAATACACATTCTTTTCTTAGACTCACATTTTCAATATACATTTGGCAGTCCTCCCAGAGGCCACATGTTGAGACTACAAACTAAACACAGAATCAGACAGGAGACTGGCTATCTCCTTTCAGCTAGACACTAAAGAGACTTGACCAAGCATTAAAACAATGACACCTTTTTCAGTAATTGTTTTACCTAAATAAATACTATTATTTTGCCATAAAATATTTGCTAATATATATTTGCAATTCTATTTTGAAATGAATAAATCTTTTAAAAATTTTAGTTTTAATTTCCAAAATGGTAAACATAACTAAATAAACGTATACATACAAAACTTCAGTGGTTTGAAATAATTTTAAATGGGCTCTCAGAGTAGCAAGTTTGAGAGCTATTAGTCCATATTAGCATCTATTTTTAATTGAAAAAATCGAATTATATCATACTAATGCTCATCACTTTACTCTTCACTTGATAACACAGCTTTAAAATGATGGTAAGCATGCCAATAATGAGTTATTATTTCACATAATGGCCTACACCAAATTATTTTAGATTAATTAGTCCATTTAACAATTGTAATATCAGTATGAGTATACCCTAGGCACTTCTGATACAGGTGATCTGAAGACTGTACTTTCTGGAGTACTCATTACATATGACATGGACCAAATAGCCTTTCCTAGAACACAGTGAACAATACAGAATTGTTGGCGCTATTTAGAGGTGCTTAAGACTCTGAGACTGAATGCTGGCACCTGTTGGGCCACTGAGGGGTAGAATGTTGCTGACTGGATATAAAATTCTCCCTTCAAGTTGCATGTTGAAGCTTAGACCTCAACACAACATTCATAGGTGGAAATACTGGGAAAGTGAATGGACCAGGAGGGCTCTGGTGTAATCAGTGAATTCAGACATTCTTGAATCAATTTATAATTGATAACTATTGGGAAATGGTGGAAATTGTGGAAGGTGGAGGAGGTGGGTCATGCATCACATGCTTCGGAAGGTTCTGTCTTGTCCCTGGCCTTCACCCGTTTACCTCCTTCCTGACTGTTGAAAGCTCAGAAACATCCTCCTACCTTAATGAACCGCCTCAGCCACAGCCCAGAAACGGGACCATATTCTTCTTGCCTTTGATACCTCCTTAAGGAATTCCATGGGGCGAAACAGACCTCCAACCAAAGCTGGGCAAGTCTAGGGGTACTCTGGAGGTTTGTGCCAAGACTTCAGGCTATAAGTGAAACACACGTAAATTCTGTATGGAAACAGGTCTACTCAGCCCTGGTTTCTCTAGTCTGCTACTCATGAGGAATGATCATGACTGCTACTATCACCACTGCAGTCTAGGTACATTTAGGAATGTCTCTAGACAACTGGAGACTGATGGGACTTAGGTCACTATAATATACAGGCCATTCTCCCTCATCTTACAATGCACAGGACAGCTCCCCACCAAATGGTTATATGGCCTAGAATGTTCAGAGCTGAGCTTTGTAAAACCTACTCTAAACAGATGATTGCAGGAGCTGTTAGATTCTTTCAGAGAGGCAGATTATCCCATGCCTATGGTTTATTCATACCCAGCTTGACAAGTATGACTAAGGAATCAGACCACAGGCATCTGCCTTGTGAATTCCACCTCAAATAGGACCAGGGAAAGACAAGCATAATAGATGTTAAAAGGAAAAAAAAGAAAAAGAAAAAGCCATGTCATATACCAAGTATTAAAGATAAGAACCAGCACAATGACTTTTCTTTAAATTTAAGACAGAAAAATGCAACTCTGTTCTGAACAGTCACCACATTGCCGCAAAGTTCAACAGCCAATGAGCACCCTCAGCTCTGCTCACTCCCAAAACACTCCTTTTCTCTATGGTGCTTCTGTACTCTTGGTTGCAAAAGAGCTCTATGGAAAAGGAGCTTGTGTTCTTATGAACAAAAATCCTGGAGCACACAATAGCTAACGGGTTGTTTTAAGACTAGAGACTCTATTAATCTTGACAAGAGAGTAAAATGTGCATTTACTTCATCAGTATTTCACTGATGAAATTCAGTATTTTATTTGAACAGTTGTGTAATCTTGAATTGTAGAAATAAAAGAAATTCTCTTCAGCCCCTTTCCCAGAATTCTCTTTTATGTTCTTTCAATGACAGTGCAGCAAGTTTGCCCTTCCTTGAGGCTTCTCCAGAAAAGCTTTTCCCAATGTTTCTGCTTTCAGTGTGTAAGGTGTTCTAACTCTGGCATTCCAATTTTCACTTTGAAATCTGCTCAAGGAAAATTTAAACTCATGCATATGGAGAAGAGAGCACTGTGTCTCAAGTGAGAAAATAGATCCTCCTGCCTGAATGTTTTATCAGTAGGCTGCCTGGAGCCTACTGTGCTGCCTTATCAGAGGACACTGCATAGAGAGATGGTTTCTGCGATTAAAGGAGTTAATCCCCGGAGAAGAATGACCCGCACAACTGAGTGAGTGAAGCAAGTCAGGCCTGGCCAACAACCCTGTGCTACAAGGCCCGACTGCATCCTCTGTGTGGGATAGTGGGCACTTAGGGAGTTTCTGAAGCCACACTTGGAATGGTGCCCTTTAAAACACACCTCTCCCAAGCCTAACACTGTTCCTCATAGGAATATGGTCATCACAGCAGGGCCTATATTGTTGGGCACTCCATAAACTCAGAGAAAAGGCAATGTGTGTTGGTATTTTAAGAATGAAATGTTATTTTGTAATACAAAAGTCACACCCATCTATGTACATATAAATATGCATGTAATATGTAGGTATATATAAATATGCATGTAATATGTAGGTATATATAAATATGCATGTAATATGTAGGTATATATAAGGTATGTATAAATATGCATGTAATATGTAGGTATATATGGACGCATAGATAGAGAAAACGCAAGAGATTTTCTGATTGATTTATTAACTCAAGAAAACAAACTAGTTTGAGGTAAAGGACTGCCAGCTCCCCTAATCTCATCAATAAATAGTGAAGGCATAAAATGTTATGCTCTATCCAGTAAATATGTACAGTATTATGGCAATTCTCAAAAATGAATACTTAGATTTTAATTTAAAAATGAAATTGGAATTATTTCAAGATGTCCTTCAGGACAACTGGCAAGAAAATCATATACATAACTTAAGTAATGGAAAATATGAAGAAAACTATAAGCATTCATATTTCATGCCAAGTGTGTTATATTATATAACTGGATTCTCTTCACCAAGCAGTTTCCCTAGTGTTAGGAAGCATTAGTCCCTATTCATAGAGGACTAAGTGACAAGCGACAGCAGAAAGTGAGGAGCTGCCTTTAGTCCACACCACAGAAAAGGCAGAGACGAGTCCATAGCCAGGCTTCTTGACTGCTTGCCACCGTCTCTCTCTCTCTCTGTGTCCCAGACTTTCTCTTTAAACCTATATATGGGCTAGATCAGTAAGTAGAATTGTAGATAGAAAATAATGTTAAACCAAAAGCTAATCACACTAAATACAGGATGGATATGTTGATTTTAAGCATATGAAATTTTATATGTGTACACAGAAAATAAGCAGAAAAGATGAAGGAAAAAATAAAATTAAAATAGCCAGAACTTGCTTTTCCTATGGAAATGCTTAAGATCACTGAAATGTATTCCTCTGTGTATTATGTCTGCTCCAGGTTAATTAAGGCTAAGACTACGTAAGAAGAAGAGGAGGAGGAAGAGGAAAGGGAGGGGGAGGAGAAGGAGGAGAAAAAGTGAGCGGGGGAGGAGGAGAGAAGAAAGAAGATAAGGACTGAATGGCTAGACCAGGTTAAGACGGAGAAAGAAACAGTCATCCGTTGTTAAGGTCCCAACTCTACCAGCCAGAGTGACTGGCACTGTTTCTTTGCTGTATCAGGGAATGGAATTTCTGAAAGCTGAAAAGCTTTAAGAACATTCATGTCTCCGAAGAAATCTCCCAGTCTTAAAATTAGCTCTTATGTGATATAATAGTTTTTTTTTAATTCTCTCTTCTGTTAAAAGAATTCCATCATGGATGAACACATATTTCCTTCATAATCTTCCTCCCCTCTCCCTGTCCTCCAGTCTGGGACTGTCCAACTGTTTACTGGAGTAGCAGACCCAAGCATGGGAAGCACACACCTCACTTGGGCCTTCGCACTACTGTGCTGCAACCTATAAAAAGAACCAGGTGATCCTGGAGCCCACCCATGCCCCCTCCTCCAGAGAGAGCCTGAAACTCATGGGAACAGCAGCCTTCCAGGGGCAAGCCAAGAATGCACAGGCCTATACACAGCCCGTGAGCTCAAAACTGAGCAAGACGCTGCCACTGTCATCCAGTTCCTGGGTTTTTGCTCTTTCAAAAGCTCTTAGTTACATATTCTAATTAAAGAATACAGTAGAAGAATGAGGGGCGGGGATGGTTAAAGAAAAAGGAATGAATGAAATGTTGACAAGGGATTTTTGAGATTTTTTTAAAAAAGAAAATTACAGATGCAATTCACAATTGATGTCAGCTTTTTTATGAAAAATAATTCTTACTAATAATGACAACAACCAAAAATAGAGACAAAGTCCCTTAAACCATTACATGTTGCTTTTCTTCTTTTTCTTCCTTAAATTTTATTTTTTCTTATTACAGTTTTAGCACATGGACTGGAACCCAGGGACTCCTCCATGCTCTGGGTGTGCTCTGCCAATAAACCAAATCGCAACGCCATTTGTCTTCTTTTTTTTTAAAATGTAAACAGGCTCTTTGTCTGAATGTATGCCTGGTCTTTGTCTGAATGTATGCCTGTTGACCAGAAGAGGGCATCAGATTGTGAGCCATCATATGGCTGGGAATTGAACTCAGGACCTCTGGAAGAGCAGCCAGTGCTCTCAACTGCTGAGCCATCTCTCCAGCCCCTCTTCTTAGTTCTTATGATATCTGCAACTAATAAAGTACCCTGATTCTCAAGAATCTAGGGAAAGTTATTGAAATTGCTACATTAGGATTAGTTTATTGTACTAAATTTGAATATAACAGTTTGACCCATAATTCATTTCCTGGTAACTACACACTGAAAAAGTAAATCTCCTAGCCTTCTGCAGAAGACGGGCAGAAAGACTGGCTTCGGGCACAAGCAGAGTGGATGAGCGCAATGAAGTGGTGTGCTGCATACACAACTGGGAAGCAGGGCGTATCAGCTCACAAAGATCGTGGCGTCATTCATGAGACCTGTGCAAGAGCCAGCCAGACAAAACCTCAACGTGGGACGAGTAGACACCAAGTCCCATGAAATTGGGGGTGGATAGAAAAGGAACCAGAGCAGAGGGAAAAGGGAATAAATTCAATCAAATACACATAATATGTGTATATGAAATCCTCAAATAATAAAAAATAATTAAATTACTGGAGTAAAATATCTTTAAACAAGATTTTAAAAAAATAAAAATAAATAAACTAAAATGGCTAATCTCATTATTGGTTTCCCCCAACAGTCTCAGAGGTTAACTAAAAGATACCTACTGAGATTCTTAAAATTATGCCGGTCACCCTATAGTAAATGAGTGTATTATCTCATTTAAATCTTACAGGACTCATACAAGTTTATTGTGAAAACCACTGTTACCTTACAGATAAGGAAAACAGAGGGCAGAAATGAATTAAAATGCCCCAGGTTGTTCGTCCTGTCAGTTGGGACCTGGTTTTGCCACCCATGAGACTCCTGTGTTATTACTGGTTCTGTGTTCAAGGTCTATTCTGTCAGGAGCATCACTGCCGTGCCCAAGCATCAATGTAAACTCACATCTCTCATCATTTTCACGGCTTCTCTGGTCCGCCCAAGTCTCCGGGCACACATTGCCAGCCTTCTCTTGATATAGACCAAGACATTGGTGTCTCGTCCTGAGAAAGGAGAGATAAAAAACATCAACATTTAAAAAAATCAGCAAAAAACAAGAGCTTTAAGTTAACCAGCAAGAAAAATGCAGAAGCCCATTTGCTTACCCTTAAATAGATCCCTCAAGGAGGACAGTTTGCTCTTTTGGCCTTTCATACTGCCAAGAGCACAGAGAACTAATTTTGTTAATAACAGAATGAACACAGAGTAAAGCAAAAGTATTTAGATGCCCAAAGGCCAAAATCATGACTGTTTACCTAATCTGTGCTTTTGAGTTAGTTGAATATTGATAATAAATAAAATCTCTGTCACACAGGCCTAAGAAAATGAATACACTGACATTGCAAGAAGTTCACAAGCAAGAATCTCATGTTCCACAAGTGTGCATGCTTTTAGTAAAGATACAGAGGTGAACCTCAGGCTGCATCCTGATGAACTATTTTTTCCCGTTCCTGACATTAACTCTGGAGAAGCCTCATCTTGAACTTCTGGTTCATATTACTCTTTCTCTAACACTAGTGACATCATAATCATCTCCAGGTCCCCAAAGCAGTTGGTTTTAGATGGCAATATAACACATTCCAGATATGACAATAGAGCATGCACAAAATGAAAAACTACCCTAGTGTCAGAGAAAGCACTGACAAGCTACACAGTTAGAACAATAGCCGCTAAAACGGCCCTTATAAAGTATATTAGCAACTTCTTAGTTTAGTCTTTTATTTAATTATGTATTTTGGATGTGTTTTCAGACCAGTGGGAACATGCATATGCTTAATCCTCAATAAAATTACCATGTTTGAGAAAAATATGACACACCTGTTATGGATTAAGCACATGTAGATATTCAGCTATTAAAAGATGTTGAGACCAAAGTCTGAACATTTCAAGTTTTAAACAATGAGAACAAGATGTGTGCTGAAAAACTGCCAAGTACCTACAAATTATTTTAAAGATGTGATTATATTTTTGGATAGATTTAGGCAACAGGTTGAAAGGATTTAATTTAGAGAAGAAAAGAAAGAAAATGTTTTATGTTATAGTATAGGTTATGTAATTTATGTATTAATTCCCATTTAGTTCACAAAATAGACATTTACTGCACATCTTCAAAATACACTGTTATAGTTTTATAATGATCAGAGACCTTATTGCTGTATCTACTCACTGCAGAATAAAACCAAGCGTGTGTGTCGACGGCACGTGTGGACATGCTCCCACACGTACGGACTATAATGTAATGACACTGCTGGCACCTGAGACCAGAGACTGAGTCAGTCAGGGTCTATACCAGATCCAAGTTTAATATTAAAATTTAATTATATAATATCAAATATGAAGGACACATATACCCCTACTTTCCAAACTAAAGGAGAGGAAGATGAAGTGAGAGAAATTCTACCTAAAGGAAACAACTCACATTTTTGTCAGACCATGAAAACCCTTTTCTCCCACAAGGATCCTGGATTTCTGTTTAAATAACCAACCAAGATGAGCCCAGGGGCTCAGGGGACTCCAGGAATTACTTTGTCCTACTTCTATACTGTTCCCAGAAAGCATCATAGGTTCTCAGGTTGGGTACTGAAGTAAAGGGCCTCAGCCTTGAAGGAGTTATCTTTAAAAATGTATTATTTTAATAAAGTATCAATAATTAGGAACTCATGGTGCTTCCTCAAAGATAATGCTAATTATTTTTAAATAACTAAATGTTGATAGACTATAACCAATAAAAGTTATATTCTAAATTTCCTTTTTCAACCATGTTTTCACCCATGCAATGTGAAACTTAGAAGAAAACATTTTTGTGATACTAACAGCAAAAGCTGGACTTAAACTTATGAGATGGAGTAGCAACTGCCAAGCAGAAGAACTATGTATGAATTCTGGGGAGAAATGAGCATTAACAGTTATTGTGGTGGGAGCTGCGTGGGAGGATCTGAAGGAAGGAAAGGGAAGGGGGAAGTGATGGAATTATAATCTCCAAACACTGCTTAAAAAGTGATTAATGCTTGTTCATGGCAATGAAATTCTGGAGGCACAAATAAGAATGTGAACACAATGACAACCAAGTTAACTGTGCCCTAAGTGCCTTGTCTGACAGAGTCCAGGTCTGTGCTGGACTGAACCTTTGTTCTTGCTAACATTTTACCATTCTGATTCCCCAGTGCATCACCCAGGGGGAAACCTTACTGTGTTGAGCTTCATACTGGGAGCCATGGTGCTGTAGCTGCTGAGAACGTCGATAGCAACCATCTCCAGCCTTCAGGGCCTGCTTAAAGAGTTTTTCTGCTTCAGCAATAGTTGTGGCTTCTTCTTCGGCCAAGAGAATATAAGCAGTTGCACACCTGTCCATTCAGACATTACAAATTACAAATCCAAGGCCACTGAGTTGACTGTGGGAGTTCATGCAGAAGGGTAAGGAGTTACACCAAACATGCAGCATGACCAACGGTTTCATGCACCTGTTTGTAGCTGTTGATACAGTAATGGTACAAAAGAAACACCTATAGTTTAGCTTAAGAGGTAGGATGCGAAGTGTTAAGAGCAAGGGGCTCATATATGACTTGGCCCCTTATTAATGTGTCACTGGGGCAAGGTATCACTCTGCCTCCCTGATATATATCATGGGATCTGTTCGGTATCTTTGTGAAGGTTCAATAAAATGCAGTCTGGGAAGTGCTCGGTGTAGGGTCAGCAGCAAGGACATGCTCGTTGAATGTCACCTAATGACGCTGAGTATAAGAGCTAGTACTGAATGTCTCCTTCCAACACTTGGAGAGCGACATATAAGCTTCCTTTTGTTTACTAGATACACATTATTTTCAAGTCAAGAATTTCTTCAGAGTGTAAAATTCATTAACTCAAGTTACTGACTGAAAAAAACAAAATGAAACAGTGCTTGGAAATCCCACGGCAGCACTGATTTTCGGCGTCTGAGAACATAAGAAGAACCTGCAAAAGTAGCTTCTGAAAAGCTCAAACTCTGACGCAGCCAAGGTCCCTAAGAAGAGTCCAGTCTCCTGCCTCCAACAACAAGCTAGCATTTGCCGCTGTATGTACAGTAAACACTATACCCGGCACTACACGTCAGCTCATACAACCCTTCCAACAACCCTCTGAGGTAGGAAGCCAGAAGGGATATGCAGTTAACTCAGCAACACAGGAGGCTTTTCGAGATGCAAACCTTCCAAATCATACAGAGAACAGCCCACTGCCAGAGAAATTGAGAGTCTGAGGGGTGATGAGGCCAGAACAGATAACAGGGGTGTTGATCCGCACTCATCCATTCTCTCTCCTTGTCACGTTCTCTGTGGCCATTGCCCTGTTTCTCTCCATCAGACCACAAGAGAGGATATAAACAGAAATTAAAATGTTACTGTGTGGAAACTGCAAAACCAGCTAGGAGAAAGAATGAACTTGACAGATAATACTAGGTTTGGGTCCATCTGATCCTTGGGGGTTGAGGGGAGACTTACAAATTCTTTACCCCATCCCGTTATTTTCAAATAAGAACCATCAGTGCAGTTTTAGCTAAATATGAAAAGGTAGGGAGAAAATACCTAGAATAAAAGCTAGAAAAGCAATTACTATGGAGAGCAGAATACATGACTTTGGAAGAACAACAGCAATGCTAAAACCATCTCATGATTTACTGAGAGGAACTACTTGGGTAGGCATCAGAGGAAATACTGAAGGCCTCAGACGCCCACATATTAATATGAGTTTAAAGTAACAAACTGAATGCTGAGATAATAGTAACTGTAGACACAACATCAAAGGAACTAGCTATAGGATTGCAGCTGGTGGATTGGGAGCTCATGAATAGTTGGGGCTAGACTGCTGGCTTTTTGTGTTCTTACTTCAAATAGTATTCTGAGGAGAGGCAGAGTAGCAGTACTAGCCAAGAAACGTGTCTTTGTGGAAACTCATGAGTTCTAGGTAAAAACATGCTAAGATCTGGTGAGTGGAAGAAAAGGGAAGAGAGCAATAGAACTGCTAATGGTTGCAGGCACAGAACGGGACTCTCAGCTTGATGGAAGATGTAGATGATGCTTTTTGTCACAACACAATACACAGACAGAAGCAAGAAGTGTGGTGATGGAGTGTCAACCATCCAGATATCTGCTAGAAGTCTTGTTTGGTTAGAAGTAGGGTACCTGACAGGCTCTTGACTTACTTCGGTAACAATTTTATCTCCCAGATGGTAGAGGAAGCAATTAGGGGAACTTCAACTCTGGACCTAATTCTGACCAAGAAGAAAAACATAGTTGGTGAAATGAAAACTGATAGGAACATTCAGCGAGAGTTACTACGTCATTCCAGAGTTCAGGGTAATCAAAGAGGCGGAGGTAGACTTGGAAAACTCAAAGGAAAGAGGCAGGACTCAATGGCATGAGATGTAGTATGGAAAATGACTCAAGAGGACATTCCAAATATTCAAACAGCTTCCAAATATTCAACTAATGACAAAAAAAACCTCTCAGGAAGGGCAGAGGGCAGCTCTGAAGCAAACAGCGTGGGCTTCACAGAGATCTAGCCCAGGTCAATTTTTAAAGTACATGCAAACAAAACAAAAGATCAAAAGACGGCATGTGATGGATTGCAAGAAGTGAAATGGATTCATAAGAATAACATCAGGAGAGCTAAAGTTCCAAATTAGTGAGGCTTGGCTAGATAAATAAAATGAGCAAACGTACAAAAACCACGAAAGACAACCATTCTCTGTTTTAAAATTATGTCTATTGCTCTCCCTCCCAATTTCTCCAAAATCACCACAAAAATAAATAAGCATAAAAGACAACACGACAACATTAAAACAAAGAAGGTGTGTGGTTAATAGTGGCGGACAATAAAGAGAAAGGGAAACTCCTCACTCCCATCTTGCTCCTGGCTTCTCTATCAATGAGAATGACTGTCAGACTAAAAAGGAGAGAAGAAATTAACTCTAAAATGAATCAAAAGATGTAAGACAGCACATCACTAATACATTCTAAACGAACTACTCTTCTGGGAAGGGCAACTTCTAAGAAGCCAACTAGCCGTGCAGGCAGGACACGGAATTGCACTCTATGGGGCTGTGGGATCACAAAGAATAGAGACTACAAGATGAGACAACAAATGTGGGCAGCCTTCACTGGGAGAGAAGGCTGACTTCCCAAATGACAGACCAGTGATTCAGAAAGAAATTCTAATGAGTATTAAAGAAATTGTCTCTAAGCACATAAAAAAAATAAAAATAAAATAAATGAAGCAGAAACCACTAGAAGTCAGCTTAAATGGCTAAGAATAAGTAACACAGGCTTGCTAGCTTCATTTTCCCTGATAGACTTAAAATATCTATTAAAGCTCTCTAAACAGCTGACAGACTTAAGATCAAAATGGAGAAATGTGGGCTGAATCACAGTGTGACAGGGTGCTGGTGACTCGCTGAATAATACCGAAGGGAGGTGATTAATGAAGACATAAGCCTGCAGGGTAGTTTCTCCATGTCATGCCCCAGGGTGTAGTCCCGATACTTTTCTCAGAAACACGAATGACACACAAAAGGCAGGCGTATTAAACTTGTAGATGGCAAGAAACAAAAGGTATGTCACATGACAGAGCCGGAAACCATGCAGGTCCAGCATTGCAGGGACAGGATCGGAAACTTAGTGACCACTGGAGAAGATTCTGTAACTTTCTTGAGAAAATCATAAAATAGTTTAACAATGACCACTTGGCAAGAACCCTGCTGAGGTGATTCAAACACCAGATGGGTTTTTGAGCTAACTGACCTTTAAGGTTTCTGCCAACCCTAACTTCTAATGACTCCAATATTAAGAAACTTATTTTCTCAAATCTCCAGAAGAAAATTCCCAGCCGTCCTTGATAACCCATAGAATAGTTGCAGCAGTAAGGACAATGCTTCCTCTTGCTTTCATCTTGACAGTCAAACATTTTAATGTTGTTTTTTGTCCCGTTTATCTATTTTGTAGGCACTGTTTGTCCTACTAGCAGAGGTTACATCTAGAAACAGGGATGCACAGATGAGCCTTCTACATCTAAAGAGAAAGACCTCTGTCAGAATGTTCTAGATATGCCAAGAACTCTTCTTAGCTTATGTTCTCACAATACACCAAGTACATCCCTTGAAGGGTTTATCTGGGGTCACAGTAAAGACACTTTGTTCTAAAACAGCTAATCCCCTGCAAACCACCCTCCATGCCCTCGCCACGGCTATCCTTCATAGAAGTAAAATTTTAGAAAGCAGTGCCCTTAGAAATAGCCCTGCAGTTCAAATGCACAGCTTAACAGAAGTGTCCCATCCATAGTGACTGAAAACATTCAGCATGAGACATGACGTCATTTTAATAGCAAGTCTGTTCCCTACTTACTCATTTATCTCCAAGGCCTCATGAGCTGCAGAAATCCTGGCTTGAGGGTTCCTCTCTCTCCAAGCTTTTTGCATTACTAGTTAGAAAATACAAGGAACAATGCAAGTCAGCTGGTGCATATAAATAGGCTGATGGATATATGACAATAAGTGGTTGGCAGCTTTATTTGTAAGAGAACATTTTATTACCAAGAAAGTCAGCCCATATCTCCAAAGTCACACAAGTATTCTGAATTACTATTCCATTGTTCTTCAGTTGCCAATAACAAACTTTTTGTGTGGGTATTAAATTACAGATATAAATATCATATACCAAAAAAGTCAAGAAAATGAAGATTCCATGTCTTTTGGCTTCAATAAACATTTGCTGTTAGGAAACATATTTTACATATTTCAAAATTATTATTTTATAGTCAGCTCATCCTGAATGTACCTGCTCCCATCTGAAAGTGACTCTCTCATGCTATTACTCATTCCACAATACATAGTTTCTATGCAACATGTTCCAACGTATTTGCTACAAACCCTGGATCTTTGAATATTGGAAGTTTGAATGTGTGGAGGATGTGATCTAAGTTAAAGTGCTGTAGGATTTCACTTGGAAATGACTTTAAAAAACAATATTCTTATATAGTTTGATAACTCATATTTTATAAGTCAGTTTCTTAAAAGTATGTAGAAATTGTTTTGTTTAAAGGTGTTGTCCTGGCTGGTTTTATGTCAACTTCACATACCTAGAGTGATCTGGGAAAAGAGACTCTCAGTTGAGACTACGCATCTATAAAACAGGCTGTGCAAGTCTGTGGGACATTTTCTTAGTACAGACAGGGGAGTGCCCAGTTCATGGTGGGTGGTGCCATTCCTGGGCTGGTGGTCCTGGCTCTATAAGAAAGCAAGCTGAGCAAGCCAGGAAGCAGCACTTCTTCATGGCCTCTGCATCAGCTTCTGCCTCCAGGTTCTGGCCCAGTTTGAGTTCCTGCCTTGGTTTCCCTCAATGGACTCTGATCCAGGATATGTAAATAAACTCTTTCTTCCCCAAGTTGCTTCCCCAAGTGTTTCACTATAGTAACAGCAATCCTAACTAATTCAGGAGTTTTCAGCTATTTACTTTTGACCATTTAATAACTCAAAACTTACCAGTAGGAAAGTAATGAACGTGAAATGCATGTTAAACAAAGTCTTCTCTGAGGTAGAAAACACATATGCACCCCTACAGTCAAAGCCACGTGCCCTTCCAGTGCTTGTAAAGCAATCTATTAAGTCAGTAAACTAGCCTGCTCATTTACAGTCAGTGCTCCCAGCTTCCAGCTAGAATGTGATCAAGGGACTCCTCATTCCACCTCACCATGTGTTAAACTCCAGTCATGTAAGAGATAGGCCTTCAAAATACACAGAGCTAACTTTGGTGTTTTAAAATCATGTTCTAGATAATAATAAGCCTCATTCCAACATAATCATTGTGAATAAATTTGATATAACTATAAGGGTTATACTCTTCAATTTAATATTTTATTTATTGGAGAGAGGTGTGTGTGTGTGTGCCCTAAACAACAACCTCAGGTGTCAATCCTTCATCCCCCTTTCTTCTTCTTTTCCCTCTTTTTTTTTGAGACAGGTTCTCTAATTTGGCCTGGATTTCATCACATGGTTTCAGCTGACTGCCCAGTGAGCCCCAGGGATCCATATGTTCCCATCTCCCCAGAGCATGTGCTACCACATCTGGATTTTGTTTCCTTCAGGTCCTCATGCTTACAAGGGAAGAGCTTTGCCCACTGAGCTATCCCCCCACCCCTCATTATTCTTTTTATGCAGCCCAGGCTGACCTGGACCTTACTATGCAGTCCAAGTTTGTCTCAAACTAGAGATCCTTCTGCCTTGGCCTGCTGAGTGTTTAAGGTTACAGATATTGTAAGATTACAATCACCAAACCTAGCTGTAGAGCAGGTATTTCAGAACCAGAGCCATGATTTGGAACAAGCTAAAAAGCTTCCCCACCCTGACGTATCTGAAGGACTTTCCATACTTGCATCTGCGGGACGAAGATGGTCCGAATCACAAGTAAAGAATGTCTGGTGATCCTGGGCAGAGAGATTCATGTCATAGTACGTTAGAGGTTCTCGTCCTGTGACCCACGTGTACCTGTCAAGGGCAAATATGATTGTCAAAAAGTTTTGAGAAAGGAAAGACCTACAAAAGAGGAAGCTGCAGAGCAACCAAAATGCAAACCACTGCTGAGTGTTGAAATAACTTTGCTCGTGAACACCAAAACTTATTTGTAAAAGTCATCTTGCTTGGGGATCAGTGGTTAGGCGCACTGACTGCTCCTCCATAGTATTCCTGTTGGATTCCCAGCAGCCATGTGACAGCTAACAACTATCTGCACCTCCAGTTCCAAGGGGATCCAATGCCCTCTTCTGGCCTTCCTTGGCATTGCATACACATGGCACACAGGTGAATGCGGGCAAATCACTCATACACATAAAGTAAAAATAAATCTTAAAAATCTTACTTCAGGAATTAATAGCACAAATAAATACAGATTTTCTCATATATTTTTGTCTTAACATTTCAGTAGTCTTTGATAATGAAAACTTCTCTAATTAATATTACAAATAGATATTTTTCCCAAACTATGAAATTCCTAATTTGCCTAATTAGTTCACTCAAATAAGTTGCAATAAATATAACCTGTCTGGAACCAATGTAATCAACTTTCAGGGAACCTTCAGAATTTGGGAGCTGCAGCTAGCCTAAAAACCCAAGTTCAATATCTAGAACCCTCCTAGTGAAAGGGGAGCATCATCTCCCACAAGTTTGTCTATGAGCATTACATGCACCATATACATACACATATACATACAAACACACTTAATTTGTTTCAAAGAAAAAGTGCAATAGAAAAAAAATACAGCTTATAGCTTTGTATATTATTCCCAACTAGAATGTCAAAATACCTTTACAACAGAAAAACAAAAATGCTTTAAGATACTATCAGAAAACAGAAGCTGCTGGACATGGTGATACATGTCTACAATCCCAGCTCTCACTCAAGAGGCAAAAGGAACAGGAGTTTAGGGTGCTCCGTAGCCACATAGCAAGTGTGGACTCTGAAACCCTGTCTCAAACAAAAGCAAGCAATAAAAAAGTAGGGGGGAATAAAGAAGAGAGGAGATGGAAAAGGAGGAGGTGTAGGGAGGATAAAGGGAGGCAAGAGGAAGGCAGGAAGGAGGGAGGGGAAGAGAGTAAACCACACTAGTACATGGCCCCTAAAGGAACCAGCAATAGCACTTGTATTTTTGCTCCCTAAGCCATTCACTCACTCGTTTTCTGAGCTGACAAAAGACTCACCGATTGTATTCAGCACCCCTAAACAAATTTAGTGGATTTCGCCACACTTTGCACTCTGTAACAAAGAGAATATAAAAATGTTACATGTAAGTCCAGTGACATGAGGAGCTAACTAATTCAGTAAAACACCCTTCCGGGCCATTTGCTAAGATAATGTTATTCTCTATCCTTCATATAGGAAACTGAAAAACAAAAGGCAACCCCTGAGGTTAATCAGGTAACCGAGGCCAATCAGGCCCTGGGAAGGGGAAACTTCACCCAATCTCTGGGCCCAGTTTCCTTGTTTTCTCAAATTACAGCACATGCCTGTGTCAGCTACTGCGTGACTTCATGTGCTTATTCTAAGAGAGCTAGTGGATTTTATGAATTTATCTCCAAAAATATAGGGAAGGGTACATGTGGAGATGAGACTATATTTCCAGCACTCTGGAATCCAGCTCTACATAACACAAAGAACCCTAGACTCAGCCAATTAAGGACTATGCTAGTTTTTATTTGGAGATAATTTGCTAGACTGATATTGTCTTCCCAGAAAGGAAAATGAAAATTAATAAAGTTACCACAATTACAGATAGAAGTTCTATGAAATATGTGTATGTGTGTGTGTGAGCCATCACATTAATGTCATAATGTTAATTACTACTAACATTATACATTTTTGTTATTCAGGGAGCACAGGAACTTAGGACCATGGGGCTTTTACCATGAGAAGTGCATTAATAGCTTTAAGACTGTGTCCTATTAAACATGTGGTTAATAAGCTATAATTGTTTGCAAACATCCTATTGATCAATACTTTCTAATGATTTATAATACTAGATCCCTTTGGATAAATAAAGTTTTATTAGAAAATAAAACCCACTTAACCAAACCCAAAACATCATTACCCAAAGAACACACCCAATGATATGTACACTCAAACGATGGCAGAAATCCAAGAGCTATTAAAGGCCAGATGATGATTCACTGGGATTCTGCAGTAGGCCTGTTCATCCAACTTCCATCCCTCCACCCCTTTATCCTTCTACCTATCCAGCAGGCATCATTTAACTCTTGGTGCAGGAAACATGTGAAGCAGTACTATAGTCCTCTGTATGCAATAAAATAGAAAGCACATTGTAATATTTTGTATGATCACAGTACAGCATTGCTGAACTAGTAAAGCAAGCATGTACTTATAATGGGATGTGTGTTTCCATTTAAAAGAGATGAATTTATCTTTAAATTAAGACAATATCTCATTTTAAATTTATGCAATGTTTATAATGGCCCTAAAATTTTGTCAGCTTAATTTGTCATTTAATGCAACATCTCTGGATTCTGTTAAGAAACTGAAATTTGATAGTTATAACTTCATAAGACACAAGCTAGGAAATTATGTTTCTTTTAGTTAATTATTTGCTGTCCAAACAAAAGTCTATTAGAAGGGTCATGAACACTGTGGTTCCAGATCTTGGCTTGAAACACCATGGTCAGCCAAACGATCATGGTTACTATCCTAGGGCTGGAGTAACTCTTAGAATGTCACCACTGCCAACTTCTCCCCCAGTTAAACCACTGAGGTTCAGAATGCTCCTCTTGACACTTCCCAATCGTGCAAGGTTTATAGTTAGGCTACAATAAACTTGTAGTACAAGGAAGTACACGTTAGAAATATTTACAATAAAACAGGAATATTTGAAAAGATAGTTCTCCTATTTAATTTGATTGGGAATATTAAATTTTTTAAAAAGTTTGGCCAATGTTTTTCTCCAAGCACATTATTACTGTGCCTGGGGGGGAGTACTAAACTGAAAATTATCTCCAATTAAATGTTGCCTCTATTACATCAGTTGGAACTTAAAATATTTCTAAGGAAAAATAACTCCAAAAAGAAACACTGTGTACTTTAAACAGTCACCAGTCAGTGCCTAAAGGACACTTTATTTAGGAATTTCCATAACATTGCCAGCAGGGGGTGCTGCAAACGTTCTAAAACGTTACATTTATCACTTAAAGAACAAATCCTTGTTAACTTGATGTCTCAGAGGTGTTCAGTACTCACTTTTAAACTATCCCTGAAACTTAGAACTCGAGATGCAAGTAGCTGTGGAAGATGTAAAGGGTGGAAAGGCAACCAAGGTGTACAAAGCAACTTTGCGCAGGGCAGGGTTATTTTTCCTTAAGAAATAAGCAAAATAAAGGTCATCTGTGTGCACACATCTAATTTTTGCCTTAAGTGACATCACAGCTACATAAATTTCATCTTTGTTCTTCTATTCCATAATCTTTCATGTAGAAAATTCTTTTAGCATGGAATCACTCCAGAGAGCACACCCCATAAATATCAATCGCCTGACGTGACTTAGTGTATCATGGAAAGGGTGTAAATGCCAAACATGAGGATTTCAGAGAAGTGAACCTCCACGGGGTAAGACAGCGTACACATATGTTCTTTTCTTATGTGTACTCTTGAGAAATAAACTTATTGCAGACCATATTTCAATTTTTCCTTCAAAAAGAATGTTCCATTCTTCATTATCTTCCACAATTTCTGTGCCACTGGAAAGCACTGAAAGTCGCCGTGCTGCTCGGAGCTGACTATCCTCTGCCCACCACACCAAGCACCAGACGGTGACTGCGAACCTCCAGCCACTGTGCACTTGTCCCTCCCGAGAAGCCAGCCTGGGCCGGACACCATGATCCCACAGAGCAGAAGACAGATGGGACCGTGGAGCTGAACCACAGCCCCATACCCGCGGCCGAGCCTGTCCAGAAACCAGAAAGGGGCCCAGCACGAGCCCGGAGGTGAACCCCTCTGGAGGCCACCCCACAGCACCACGGCACAGCGGGCGCAGGGCTGGTCTGGCCTGACCTTGCTTTACAACGTTTGGGCAGTCAGAGCCACTCTGCACTGGTCCCGGCCGGGGAGGACTG
>LOJH01008858.1:23490-35871 GCA_001685095.1 Ellobius talpinus
TCTGAGTATGTGGGGGGGGGAGGATGAAGGCTTGCCCAAGATGTCTCAGTATGTGTGGGGGAGTCGGGAAAGGTGAAGGAAGAGATACAATAATTCAACTGATGTTTGACAGAAGAGTGGAATTTCCTACACAGACAGGAGAGATGGGGAGGGGAGGCACACTAGCAAGTCATTCAACATGGTTGACCTTGAGTGTTCATAGAGAGTGGAGGTAGGAGATGAAATTGCAGATCTAGGCAGGCGTGGATGGCACAGGATCTTGTAAATCATGTTGGAAAGCTTGGTTTCTTCTATTTTATGCCAGAGGGGGCCAGTTACGAACACTGATGAGTCTTCACATTTTCCTTCTTGGCATGGGATCTAAAAACTGGCAATACAGAAACTAACCTACTCTTCCCTGGCACTAGGGGGCACCACAGTAAAACTATCCATCCCCTAACATCTTAAAGGCAGCCTGCTCTCCTTTTTAACAAAATTAATTTAGTAACCTCTGCTGATCTAAGATAAAACCTTCTTCCCAGGAATCAAGTGCTATTTCACATAGATGAGGAGAAACATTATTGGGAAATATTATTTTTGTTCTTACAGTGATGGTATTTTCTAAACAAAGCAATTTAGGTACATGTATGTTCCGACCCAAGTCTTTAAATTAGGACAGAAGAATGCGAATGGGAATTGGGTTGAAAAGCGTCACCCACAAATACACATGTAGACACAAACACATGCTGGCCTATGGATATGATTTCCCTACCTTATCTTTGTTGACCGTTGCCCATGGCTACTAGCACTGAAGACCCAGGCTTGCCAAGGGGCTAGCAACCCTGTCTTGCGTCTTCTTTTCATTTTGTTCACAATGACCTCCATGCTCTACAGTCTCAAAGAGCCACTTTCTTCTCATTTCAGGGGTTTTGTGCTCATGGAAAATGAGCACTAATCCTTTGTGATCATGTGAGTCAGAGGAGCCACCACAGTGTTATTATGACTTCACGGGTAAAAAGAAAATGATGATAGCAAAACTCCAGGCTGTGATGTAGCACACGTCTCTCTCCATCACCATTGATGGAATAGACAGAAGAGTTAGTTTGAAACTGGACTCTCTAACATCCTGTGCTTTGCTAGTTTTGATGCTTTCCAAATGAAGAAGCAAAAATACTTTCTTGTACAGAAATATAGAAGAACACCTTAGACATCAGGTAGAGGCGTTGAAGTGTAACGAAGTACCCAGTGAACCAGGAACCAGATGTCTGGCTTGTTCCAGGCTTTTAGCTTCATGACCCTGAGCCAATTCCCTGCATGTCAGTTTAAGACTTTTGAAATTGGAACTTGGTTGGGAGGATCACCCATTTGAGAACCAAGCTTTATAAATGCCAAGATTATTATTGCTATTTATGGGCATATTTACATAACCACACTGCTGCATAAGCATTTACTTTGTAGTGGGTGTGTGTGGATGTCAACACAGACATTCAACTACATTTAACTACAACTCATAACTCAGCAAGCATACCGTGTTAAGATTAATTATAGCTTCACAGACTTGATTTCTGTATCGTAAACTTGGGAATTAAAAAATCCACCTTGAAAAGGGTTCTATTTTCTTTCTTTTTTAAATGTAGAGTTCTAATTAAGAATTGTTTATGGCTGTAGTAGAGAATAAAAGCAGACAGAATGGGGAATTTATGAAGCTGTGAAGTGTTATTATGTTCAGGGTCTGGTTAAATGTGGTTCAGAAGTCTGGAATTCAGGGTTGGAGAGATGGCTTAGTGGATAAATGTGCTTAGTGTTATTCTGAGGACTTCTTCTGGTTCCTGGCACCCGTACCAAGGGGCTCATAGCCACCTGGGATTCCAGTTTCAGGGGATCTGACACCTTCGTCTGGCCTCTGTGGGCACATGCACATACACGGTGCACAAAAACTCAGGCAGGCACATACATATAAATAAATAAGTCAATATTTTTTGAAAAAAATCTAGAGTTACAGGATTACAATACATGTACCATGCTATTTCAGTTTTTATTGAGGTTCATTCTAGTTTTCCAATTCTCCAGAGACTTGGCTATTGAACAGCAGAAGATTATGTGGTCTGGCTCACAACATTGGAAACACTGAAATGACTCGAGTGATTGGTTTCTGTTTAGATCTTTCATCTGAAATGTCCCATAGGTGCATCAAGTTGTACAATTTTGCCTTTGATAACAATTTGTAATTTTTTTTGAGTCAGGGTTTCCTTGTGTAGATTTGGATCTGTCCTGGAACTCGATCTGTAAAACAGGCTTCCTCTGCCTCCAGAGTGCTGGGATTAAAGGCATGTGCCACCACCCACCTGGCTCTTGATACCATTTTTAAGTATGCCCACTAACTAACAAAGATAGAAAAAGAGACTCTTGCATTAATTATTTTCACATTGTTTAATAAATATTATGGATAAAAGCCTTAATTACAAAGTATAGCGTTGTGTTGGTGGGAAACATATTGAGGACTCCGGTGTGTTTAAGTGACAGACACTGAGGGCAGGGCTTCCCTGTAGGCAGCTACAGCAGGACCCTGGAATCCAGATAAGTCGACAGACAAAGGTTTTAATAGTGACAGTTAATATTAGAAAGTATAAAGAAACATCAGCATAATCAGAAAGGAAGGAAAATAAGGCCTTGCTGAATTATAAAATAAATTGTAAAACATGTGTTTAGTGTCTATAAAACACCAAGTTTGAGGTTGGACATAGAGATGAGGATATTAAAAGGCCAGAAAGGGAAAGGATTTGGTTCTAGACTCAGTACAGAAACCAGGAAATCCCTACTGCTAGTCTGATGCCCAGCCCACTCTACTAGGTTGCCTTTTTAAGCAGTGGTCCCTTCTTCCTATACAGAATGTGAAATTAGAAATGGGTGACTCCCAGTAGAAGATACCAGTGGCAGGGCTTTTTCTGCTTTCCTTATATTCCAAGATGTCCAGGACAATTTCAACAATCGTGGGCAATGGACAGTGTTACAAGAGACACTGTCATCTTTTATGTGACCACACAGTTTCTGGCCTAGGTCCAGCCTGGTCTGAAAGATGAAGTGACCATCTCAGCAAATTTAATTACAGAATGCCATTGTATTTGAGGCCTGGCAGGAAGTGTGCTGATACAGTGGGTGCATTGTAAATGTACTCTTACGTGTGCTTAGGTGCCAAATTAGTGCAAGAATATTTTAGTGGAGACTTTCTCAATCACTGAGGGGGAAGGAAGAGAGACATGTTTTGGTAATCCCTCTATCAGTGTTATGTGAAGAATCTCCCAGCTAATTTGGAGTGGGAAGTCTTGCCACAAGAATATCTTGCCTTTGAGGATACAAAGAATTAGTTTGTTAGCTCAGTCACACACTTCTTTATGTATTTTAATATTCGGGTCACACACATACTTTTGGCTGTTTTTGTTGTTTGGTTGAATATCTGAGATTACTGTTACGAACCAGAGACAATGAAACCACAGTCCGTGTGCTCTGGGACAGAGAGTGGTGAGTTCCTCTAGGGAGTCACATGCAGCTGGCACTAAGCAGTTTGACAACAGGAGTGGAGATGCTTAAAAGAGCAGGACCACGAGGTTTAGAGCAGGCTGTGCAGTCCAGAGGAAGGCAAGGCTGAGTTAAGACGCTGGCAGTGGATTCAGGGTGAACATGAAGAAGATTTTTGGGGGGAGAGAATTATTGTTCACAAAAAGTTCTATGAACCTTTCAAAGCAAGGTTTACAAAGCCACTGCCTCTGTCTCTAAGAGAATATAACTTTAGGGATAAGTTTTTATGAATATTAAAGATTTCTTGGCCAAGATTTTGCCTGCTCCTTCCTATTCCCAATTATTTCCCTAAACGAGGTTCTGAGTTCTTTTGATCAGAAGCAGAGCTCACTCTTTGCAACAGGCTGCTTCCATGAAATACACAATAAATCCTCAAGCTCGAAATTCTACTCTCCAAGTCCACTGTAGTGTGGAAGTGTGAAAAATTCCACTTTTCTTTTTTGAGTAGCAGCCTAAGAACTTGCTAGGCTGTGCTTTCATGATTTCTCAGATCTCCTCTGATGGTGGAAATTCAAGGTAGGAACAGCAACTCTGTCACAGAGGAGGTGGCATGGTGCATTAATTGTCTCAGATTTCCCAGTCTTCTTAAGTGACTCACAGGTCATTCATGTGCCCCCTCAAGATCTTTACATTGTGCCCTGATATTGAGTGAGGAATAGCAAGCTCCAAATATGACTGCAGAGCCTACTTCCTGATTTCATGTTGGATGAGTAACATTTGCTCCTGGCACAGTTACCCCTCTTCCAGAAAAATGCCAGATGAGTATAAGGTCTCAACAGCATTATGTCATATCCCAGTGAGTCAGAATCAGAAGCTCACGCTCTCCAAAGATGATCTCTTCAGACATTTTCACCTTCCTGGGGATGGGGGATGAGCAGCTGGAGACGTATCATGCATTGGATTCTTTCATCTATGTTACTGAAAATGCCAAGAAATTATGTAATTCCTACTCCTCCACGCACCCGCTTGAGCTTGTCTGTGGACTTGCTATCCCCTTCTCGGACAGGTACACCCAGTCAGAGCCCACATGATGGTGCTGTCCTTGGAATCTACACTGAGAACCTACAGGGGTGTCTGTCTGAGGAGTTACTTTTGGAGAATTTCGGGGTATTTTTAAATCTGAGTATTTTGACCGTTATCCCCAAATTTGAAAATTTAATCTTATTTAGTAACAGTTAAAACAGTTTAAATCAGTCTGTACTCCAGATAAATGCATTTTTATGAACTATTTTTAAGGTATCGTGGAACAAAGGGAAGAGTGAGTACTGTAACTCTGAACTCAGTACCTTTTACTCCTTAACCAGCCCCAAAGAGCTTTGGTTCTCATTTTCCTATTTCTAATTACAGGTAATTGTTATGTGTCATAGGGTGATTTCAAGCAGGGGAGAAAAAGGTGATGGATTCAACAAGATTATCTCAGTGCATGGCACTGTCAGAAATTCTCAATTCTGTTTCCCCTTTTCTTAACTATGCAGAGAACGGCCTTATTTGGAGGTGTTTCCGTCAGTTCATAGTAGAGTATCTTCTGCTGATCTCAATCTTCGCTCTTTCAAAAGCTAGATCTAGGTGTTTTCTCTTTGTGCTACCAAACCATGAGATAATTTTGTTTGCATTTTCTGGAACTCTGGGGAATGTGTTGCTTGTTGATAGTTCCTAAAGGTTTCGTGTAGAGAGACTACTTTTATGAATGGAATACAAATTTGTCAATACCAGAGTGTGAATGTTCTAACTTTGTGTTCACAAAGCTGAGTATAATGGGTATCACATAGTAATATTTAGTTTTAAAGTATTTAGTTAATATACAAGTAAAGTGTTTCACTGCAGAATTTTTTATGTATTTATGTTATTATACTTTGCTCTCATTTACCTCACTCATTGACCTTTACCATCAGTCATTCCCAGCCCTTGCTGGTCCTTTTCCTATTCCCAAATGGTCCCAATTTCTGACATATATATATATTCCTTTATTGTCTCATGTTCTCTTTCTCCTCTCTTTTATACTCTTCCTTCCTTCTTAAGGTCCTTTTCCTTTCTTTCTTTGCTTCTCTCTCTCCCTTTCTCTTTCTCTTTCTTTCTTCTTTATTTCCTTTTTTCACTGTGTATCCCTGGCTGTCCTGGAATTCACTCTGTAGACCAGGCTGACCTCAAACTCACAGATCTGCCTGCCTCTGCCTCCCATGTGCTGGCTGGGATTAAAGGTGTGCACCACCACTGCCCGAGCCCTTTTTCTATTTTTTTATGAAAAACACATAAATATAGATTCCACATTATTAGAGAACTTGTAGTATTTCTCTCTTTGGATCTGGCTTATTTCATTTAACCTAAAGACAGACGAGTGATTAAAGACAAAGAACATGTATAGTATGGGATTTTATTCAGGGATAAAGAAAACCAAAATTATGCTATTTTCAGATTGGATATAACCTGATCTTATTATGTCAAACAATACCTAATAACTTGCTGCTGCTTTTAGTCAAACCATCAAATAATATGATAATCATATCATTCATCAACTATTGGATAGCTCTCTGGGAACAGCAAGCATTTCCTAAGCACCAGTCCCCCACTACCTACCACAGTGCTTATTAAAAGTCTTCTCTCTTGATTTCAGCCTTCAGAAGTTGACGATTTAGCGATTTCCAAACTGTGAATCCCTTTTTATTTCTTTCTTTGAGACAGGATTTCACTATATAGCCCCTTAACTTGCCAGGAACTTGCCATATAGATCGGGATGACCTTGAACTCCCAGAGATCCACCTGCCTCTGCCTCTGCCTCTGCCTCTCTGCTGGTGTTTAAGGTGTGTTCCACCATGTCTGGCAACACAGACCTTTTGAGTCGAGGCTTTGTAAATAAGCTGACCACTTCTACTTTTGTTTTTTACAAATTTCCTAGGAGAGTCTGATGTATCTTAGAATTTAAGAACCACCAGACTAACTTCCTGTGGTGTCATCAGCTGTCCCCAGAAACGATATATCCATCACATAGTCAGTTGTCAAATACCTCGTACTTGCCACCTAGGTACTGAGTTGACCCAGGGATCACTTGCTTTTTTCTTCGCTTCCTCTTTTTCTCCCTCCCTCCCCTCCTCCTTTGCTCCCTTTCTTCCTGCCTATCCTTCCCTCTCTCCCTTCCTCCCTCCTTCTCTGTCTCCTTCCTTCTTATTTTCTTCATCTGTAGCAGATCTGACATCTGAGGAGAAAGCATGGATTCTGGGTTTTCCCTGGGTGTCATCACAATAAAGTTATTGCTAATCTGCTGGAAGGCAACTTTTCTCTTCAGCACCGGTGCTGAAGTGGATACAAGAACACAGGCATGGGATAATAATACAATCTTCAAGGCAGTTTCTCTTCATTTCATGTTCATTCATGCAGAAAAATTTATGTCAGATCTGGTGCCATAGAGTTTCAGTCTCCAGTTAGGAGGCTGAGGCAGAAGGCTCAAAGTTCAAGGACATTCTGGGATAGAAAGTAAGTTCTAGGCCAGTCTGGGAAACTTAGTGAGACCCTCTCTTAAAAAAAAAGAAAAGAAGGAAGGAAGAAGAAAAAAGAAAGAAAAAGAGAGAAAGAAAGAACAGAGGTTATGGCTTAGTGGTAGAGCACTTGCCTTACATGGACGAGACCTTGAATTCAATCCCTAGCAACCTAAGCAAGGGAAAAAGAAAAAAAAATCATTATATGATATAAAAATTGTAGCGGAATTGGGGGCAGGAGTCAAATCCCTTCACTTCCATGGCTTTAATTTCTTCCTCTGAGGCATTATCTTCAACACGAAGATGACTTCTTCTGTACCTTTCTTGTGCTTCTGAGACAATCCTATATAAACCCCAGACTGTACTCAGAGTGCTGGATAATTCTGGAGTTTGATCTTCAATTGTGAAGGTGATGAGAGACCTTCACACTTTGCAGAGTAAGGAAATGCTGTTCTGCAAGCTGTGATTGTGTGGAAAGCCTCTGGCTTTTTGATATCTCCCAGTTTCCTTGGTGTCTGGAAATGCTCTGTGGGTTTTTGTTCTTCTTGGTATTCAGTCATGGTGTTTACCATGTGGGGGTAGACCAGATGTCTTTGGATTGCTTCTGGAATACTTTCTCATTGGGCTCAGGTCCTTTCTGGGTTACAAAGAGAGAACTTGATTCAAGGACTTTGGTAGTTTTGTTTTATTCTTTAATTTATGATATATTTCATATATCAAATACAGTATTATGGAGAATAAATCATAAAAATGACATTGACCTTGTTTTCTGTGCATCAAAGAACAATAGCTGATATTTGTTGACCCCTTAAATATGTCAAGTGTTTACTAATTACACACAAAAATCTCATTCAATCTAACACCAGCCTTCAGAGACAATACTTTTTCTATTCCTATTTCACAAATAAGAAACTGAAAATCAGCAGGCTGAAAACAGTTTTCTATAGGTTACAACAAAATAGTCTAAGTAGAGGAGATGAGATTTTTATAGTCATTGAAGATATTATCAGTCAAGAATGATTTTGTTTTACTGTAAGGTTCACTTTTGATACTATACTTTCTATATTCTATGGTTTAACTAATGTATAATGACACATATTCCCCAATTATAACTCCACTATCCCCAAACATCTCCTGTGTTGCCCCTACACAATGTTCCCCACCCCAGGTCCTGACCCTGGACATCCCCAGATTTTTTAGTCTGTATAAATTTGCTTCAACCAAAATGTTTTACAACTGGAATCACACAGAACGTAGCCTTCTTTGATGGTTCTTTAACACAGATATACAAAGTGAAGTTTTCTCCACAGATTTTCATGGCCAGATGACTCACTTCCTGTTAGCACTGAAAATAACGGTCACCTTGTGGCTGCTCCACAGTTTTATCTTTTCCAGAACTTTTGGTTGCATCCAAGTATTGGTAGTTATTATTGCAGCTTCTGTAAGTTTTTGTATGAACAAAGTGTCTTAAAATATTTGTTATGGAGATACAGCTGTCAATCATCAAGGATTTGTTTTGGGACTGGGCTTGTGATTCCAATGGGCAGAGGCTGATAGATAGACATTCTGGAATTAGAGAAGAGAATAAGCAGGGATTCCTGAGAATTTGTGACAGGCAAACTGCTGGGTGGTTAATGTTATTTTCCTTAAACTCCACTGTTAGCTCTTGGTGCCTTCCAGTTGCAGTATGAAGCCTTATAGTCATTTGCATGAAAGTTGAGAAATGGTTTGTATCTTTTCCAAATTCTCAAAGCCAAAAAAGCCACAATTTGAATCAAATCTGAGGCCAACCAATCTGTTCTTTGTCTTGTCCTATCTGGTTCTTCATCCAAGGGGAAGGGGATTAAAGAAAAGAGTTGATTTAATCATAATATGCAAAAAGGTCTATGTAAAGCTTGAGAATGAGGTTGAAGCCAGGCCAAGCATGATGCTGTGGGTGAATGTCTCTGAACTGCACAGGATGTCTCTGGGCAGTGTGGGAGCATCTCTGGATATTGTGGGAATGTCTCTGGGAAGTGTGGGAGCATCTCTGGCCAGGGTAGGGGTGACTGTCTCTGGGCTGAGTATGAGGAGTGCAGAATGAGAGCAGAAAGTTCTGGGAGCAGGAAGGATCACCTTTTTGCGTTTCCTAAAACTACCTGAATTCACTAAATTGTTGTTTCTAAGAGACTTCTGAGGATATGCAAATTTCCACTCTATGTGACCCTTGGGAGAAGGAGCAGGATGTTCAGGGCTGCAGTAGATCAAACCAGTGGAGGAAGTCACATGTGCTTTCCTGGCTGCCTCTTGGTATCTCAGTCCCAGAAGATGCCCTTTTGGTCATTGCTACCCCTACAACATCAGGGCATCAAAAAGATAGAAATTTGCGTGCGTGCGCGCGCGCGCACACACACACACACACACACACACACACAGACACACTAGAAGTATTTTGCAAAGTCAGCCAAAATAATTAAACCATGTACCCAGTGAGTTCAAAGTTGACAAGACAATGTCACACACCAACCAAAAGGTTTCTGGAAGGCCTAGAAGTGTGGCTCAGTGGTAGGACTGGGAAAGCACTTTTCTAGAAGGTGAAAGCTCCTGGGCTCAATGCCTAGCACCATTTAAAAAAAAGGAAGAAAAAAGAGAAGAAATCAACTCTAAGGACTTTGAGATCAGAGAGACTGAAGTCAGTTTGTGAACTGGGAAACTTCATGCTCTCTTCATTTGTAGGTAACTCGTTAACTCGGAGTTGCCACGTTAGTTTTGCTTGTGTTTTGAGACACAATCTTACCATGTAGTTCTGGTTACCTGGAACTCAATATAGAGACCAGGATAAGATCTGTCTGCTTTTGCCTCATGTGCTGGGATTAAAGGTGTGCACCATCACACTGGACTAGTTTTATTTTATTTGCTTGTTTGCTTATTTGCTGTTATTGTTGTTTGAGGAAGTTTAAAGATACATACCATGAAAAGCTGGTCCTGAGATGGATGCCCACGGTGTTGTGATTATTTTTTAAAAGATGACAATCTGATGCCTCGGGAGCTTGTGATACTTAATCTATGACTACTCATTACTTGCTTGTCTGGTACCAAAACTCAGGAACTGCACATTATGTTGAGCCCTGGGCCTCTGGGTAGACTGCTTCTGACAATGGGTATTGGTACCAGCCAGCCCCAGGGCACAGGAACATTTGTCTAGGGAATTATAGCGGTGAGGGTAACAGGTCTTTTGGAGGTCTTCTTCTAGACCACTTTCTAGAGCACAAAGGAACAGCACAGCAAGGGGTGGGAGATAAGACTCCCATTTCTATCCAAGTCCCCTTCCCTCCACATGCTCACCGCATTGCATCACTGCTGTTCTGCAGCCCAGGGATTGCAGGGCTTGGGAAAGCTGCCCTTCCTCCCTACGCAGCCTGTTGATTTTAGTTCAGGAAGGCCCAGGATAATATTTAAAAGAGAAGTAGGGGATTCCTCATTGTGTGTGGGAGTCCCCACTGGAATCCTCTTGACTGACGCTAGTAGTCTGCCAGGAGAGTGGGAAGTAGGGATTCCACTGCTCAGGGCATGAAAACAAGTTTCTCCCATGCCTTCTATGAGGGCATTCTGCCAAAAATAACCTGTGGCTGTTATTTCTGGCCGGAACAGTGGGCATTTTTTTTCTTTCTATTTTCTTTGTTAGTAAGGAATACACCATATTCTAAAAAGGGTCCCTAATTTTCCTGACCTCAGGCTTCTAATCATTTTTTTCCAGAGACAGCCTGGTTTCTTGGTGCCTTCTTTGAAAATTATTCAGTGTGCACAGGAATGTTTCTGGTTTTTAACAGACACAAATATTCTTTACATATGGTTCTGCCCCATGTTACTTCACTTAATAGGTCTTTAACCTTGCTCCATTTTAAGTTTCTTTGTCTTTACAGCTATCAAATCCTGTATGTTTTTATCTCCAAGCTTCTTGTCCTTACTGTTTTACTTCTTACTCTCATGTGCCAACTTGGCTCATTTTAGGTTTTTCAAGTTGTTGAAGAGAAAGGAAAGATTCAAGGCTTTTGAATAGCTAATTGGCTGGTGGAATGGCTCAGTGGGTAAACGCACTGACATCAACATGACAACCTGAGTTTGATCCCCTGAAACTACGTTGGAAGGAGAGAACTGATTCTATAAAATTGTCCTCTGACATACACTCATGGGCCATGGCATGCACACAGAAGCACACACACACACAACCACAAATAATACATAAAGCTAATGAGAAGCTACATTCTTTTAAAAAAAGGTCCAGCAAAGTGGCTCAGTGGGTTCTTGGTGTTTGCTACTGAGCCTAAGAACTAGAGATTGATATGATGAACTCCCATAGAATGAGAGACTGACTCCTGAAAGTTGACTTCAGACCTCTACACACATGTACACACATACACACATTTGAATGCACACACGGTTACACACACATGCATGTACACATACTAAATAAATTAATATATATAAATAAAATAAGCTGGTTACATGCAAACATATTGTGCTTTTAAGAGTTAGAGAAGGTTGTTTAGCCCCTTGAAAATAGGATGTGTTTCCTCCTGTGAAAGAGAAAGCAGACAAAAACTTCCGGAACTTTCTCTTAATATGTTCTGGGAGTCTGTGCCCTTGGTGGAGTGATTCTCTGAGGGACTTTCTAATGAGTGCTGCTATTTAAATGGAGGATTGGGGCCCAATGAACCCACATAGTATACCAAAAAAGTGTTTGGCAGAGAGGTTTCAGATTCTCACATGATAGATCAGAATTGCCATTCCCTATCAGAAGGGATGCTGTAGCTGTAGAAAACCAAGAGCTGTGCAGCCAGTCTGGGTCAAATCCTCAAAAAAATAAAAAAATAAAAAAAATTAAAAATTATAAAAAGCTACTCTCTTTTGTCAAGTATTTTTCCTTTCTTTTTTTTCCTAAATATTCATTTTCCCCTTCCTTAGGTGAAGTATCCTCCAATCCAAAGTCTCAGAGCACAAGTTACCAGTAAGTATTAACAAAAGTTTGATTTATCTTCATGTAGTTCTTTCGTATATCTTTGCGGTACATGTATATCTGTGTTTATGAGTGCATGTGTGTGTATGTGCTTGTGGAGATGGAGGCTGGCACTGGGTGTCTTCCTTAATTACTCTTCTGCTTATATTTTGAGACAGTGTTACACTGAAACTAGAGCTCACTGATGGAGCCAAACAGACTGGCCAGCAAATTCCAGGGATCCTTCATCTCTGCCTCCTCAGGACTGTGCTTGTAATCATCACTGTGCCTGGCGTTCTCTTTTCCTTCTTCTCTTTTTGTCCTTTTTGTCTCCTTTCTTCTTCTTCTTCTTCTTCTTCTTCTTCTTCTTCTTCTTCTTCT